>PNEQ01104270.1:0-62082 GCA_003012365.1 Medauroidea extradentata
AACATCTCAATATGAGATTGTTTTCCTTAATTTCGATAGTGTTAGTAAAGACATCTCTCTTTTCTTCGATTGAAGGTCACAGTGAGTAAACTTATATGTTTTTAGTAGGAGCTTTGATATATTGTAATAAATTGCTTAATTAGATAATTTTCTTTTATTTCTTAATTGTTTGTGACGCCATACCGCTCGGGCACCACAATAGCAAATGGTAAATTTATAAATAAATACATTACACTGAAACATAGCAAAAGGTCAACGTCTTTATAAATACAATACACGGGAACATAGCAAAATTAGAACGTCTTAACAAATGGGCCTACATTACACTGAAACATAGCACAAGGTCAACGTTTTTATAAATACAATACACGGGAACATAGCAAAAGTAGAGCGTCTTAATAAATAGGCCTACATTACACTGAAACATAGCAAAAGGTCAACGTCTTTATAAATACAATACACGGGAACATAGCAAAAGTAGAATGTCTTAACAAATAGGCCTACATTACACTGAAACATAGCAAAAGGTCAACGTCTTTATAAATACAATACACGGGAACATAGCAAAAGTAGAATGTCTTAACAAATAGGCCTACATTACACTGATACATAGCAAAAGGTCAACTTCTTCCGCGATAAATCATCCCTAAGAATAAGGTAACTGCGACATCCCGCGTCTGTATTTGCGGGAAGAACCTCAAGTCCCTGAGAATAATAATAATAATAAAACACATAACTTGAAGGAAAACTGAAGATGTTCACTTAAGGTGTTGGAACAAGCTGATACGAAAATCATCATGGTCACCAAGCACATAACATTAGCCATGAATATACCTTGCGCTGTTGATTTTTCCCAGTATGTACCAAAGTCAACTACTAACGTTAACAGAACTACGACATGAATAAAATTAGAGTAAATATTTAACTTTTAAAAAATTTTAAATGTTAATGTTCAACTTGATGATAGCGATGGTATAAAGTTGGAATGGTTATTCTTTTTGCAAATAATTGTATGTATGGATGTATATATACACATATACATACATATATACATACACACATACATACATGCGTACATGCATGCATACAATAATACATACATTCATACATATATATACATACAGTACACAGCAAGGCACAGTCGACCGATTGTGGTTTTACTGATGGCACTGCTGGTTTACTGCTGGCGCAGAAAACTTTCGGTTTTGCTCGTATGGCCCAGTTATGGCTAACTGCTGACATCAAGACATTTGACATGCCAGCTATGGGACGTTTACGGAACACTGACGCTTGTGGCTGGCTATGAGTATATAGATGATGGTCCAGAAGTGGATTTCCAGCTACAATTAAGCAGTGCCTACGCACCAGTAAACCATTTGTTACCCAGTGATGGCATGCCACTTGTGTGTTGTGTATGGCACGAGACATATGGGCCACGCATGGTGTTTCTCATCGCATGTAGAAATGCACAATCGGCCGTTATCTGGTTTATCCTGGCACTGCTTGTACGCGCTGACTTTGCTAAATAATGTATCTACTGAGCTGGCCCAGCTATGGCCGACTTACGGAAACGAAACGTTCGGAATGCCATTTATTGCACATTGATGGAACTTACGTGGATGTGTGCTGGTCCATCGGTAAAGGCCGACGTGCTGCACACCAGCCACGATTGAGGTCATGTTAGCTGGTTTGCTGTTAGTACTGCTGCTGGCTATGATATGGTCCTACTGAGTTGGGTCAGCTGTGGCTGAACTACGGAAGTTGTGCTTATGCTGACCAATCGGAGATTGCCCCCGTGCTGTATACCAGATATTATTGTAGGTTATTGATTTTAGTTTTTATAGATTTTTAAGAATTTATATTTTTACTTTAGTGCACACATGTAAACGAGCAATCATATTACAAAATTATAAACTTTTACATGCTACTTAAAAAAAACTATGTTATGTATCACAACGAAGTGCAATTTTATTGCTTTAATTACAATATTATGCGGAAATTAGGAATACAAAAAATTTATTATAAATGAATCGCACACACATTATTCCTATGCGTTCACCGGGGTATTGTAGCTAGCATGAATGTATGTTAACTTATAAGGCTCTTAGGATCTAATTCCCGCACTGACAAAGAAATTTTCAGATTGATGCTAGATTATAAGTCGGTAAAGTACTTTACTTTTGTGGACATAAGGCATTGCAAAATTATGTCGTCCTAGAAATCTTAGAATGAAACTAAGAAAAAACAAAAAGGCTAAAAACTAAACATTTTGCAACGGCGTATGTCCACATTAGTACAGTACTTTTATTTTATCCCATTGCAAGAAACATTCAAAGACATTATCTAAGCTGGAAAGTAAACAGTATCAAACAATAAAAACTTATTAAAGATAAAATTACAAAGTGAATAATATATTCATATTAATATTGCACTATGGCATGAGATGGTCAGCTGTGGCTGTGGAGTGGTTCCATCATTGCACACAAGCTGTATTCCATTGATGGCCCAAATGTATTCTGCTACATGAGAAGTTGTTTGTTTGTAAGCAAAGCCTTTATAGCAGTTTGTTAACAAGCTTCATCATAATAGCTGCACATCAATCGTGCGTTTTGCTGCTTACAATAGCAAAAACATTTGAATAAAATATAAAATTTGCAGTATTTAGGAAGAAAGAGTTGTGACTTTTAAAAACGTAGCTCTTCAATTAATAGATCTGAACTGTAAAATAATTAATATTAGTACAAAAAATTTAATATAGTAAACATAAATTACTAACACTTCCATTTATTGTTGTACGATAGCAGTAGGGAAAAAACTTCTTCTTGCCTACAATGTTGGTTTTTTGGTGTGTCACGACTCACCAGATATTCATAACATTAAAATAGAAACGTCAGACTTTGTCAATTTAGAGAATCAATGGTTTTGTTTCTGTGTGTGGTCTTCATATCATAAATCTCACGATCCCAGGTCATTCTCCATTGTTTCTACGAAAATATCTTGTTTGGCTTCATCTTTTTAACAGCTCGTATTCCCGCTATCAAATTATTGTTTTTATCTTCACGTTGCTGATTCTTTCACGTAATGAATTTAATTGGCTTTAGATGCGAAAGTTTGTCAATCGTTTTAGTTTCAAGAATTTGTGATTTTGTTCCTTTTCCGAAATACTCACATGAATAATTAACATGGCTGTGGTTATTTTATGAAATGCACTGGTCAGCTGACAACAACAAAACAGTCATTATGTTCACAAAGATCCTTACTTCATTACCCTTCCCTCCTGTACTTGAATTTCTTCTTCCTGTCTGCTTTGTATACTTTATCACAAGGGCACGACAGCCGACATATCGTTTAGTTATTTTGCGTTTCTGTGAACATTTGTTTCCGGTGAATCCTCCCAGTTGCCTTGAGTTGCAGAACGTATCCAAGCTTCAATCTTCACAGCTCACATGTGCTCATCTTGCGCTGATGTGATGAAAACTCTCGCCAAGATAAATAGCCTTCCCGTCAAAAGGTTATGTCGCTTTCAACTATTAAGTAAGGGGAATTATTCACAGGTGTAAGAAAAAAAGATCAACACAGACTTCAGCAACGATAGTGGGGCATATGTACACAAGACGAAGTACATTCGGTAAACGTTCCTCCGTACGTGACAGTCACATTAAAAGCAAATTACAATACGTGTGTGCAAAGGTTGGACCTGTAATAGTTGGAACACCTTCGGTCTGCAATATTTCTTCAGAGGAGACTTTCTCTTCATGGTATTTCGCGCATCCTTTCTTCTCGGACAAGGGAGTTGAGCGGCGTGCAGGCAGGCTCTCTTCTTATTATACATTCCCAAGGACCACTGGCTAGTCTCTGCCCTTTCGTGACGACTCCGTGTCGAATCCCAGTCGTGATGGGTTGGTTAGCGCATAATGTTGAGAGTGATTCTCCTGGGTAAGTTGTTTCGGTGGAATAGCGGCAAGATTCATTCTATTACAATTCGAGAGGTCTTTTATTTTCTCCGCCAGTGGGTTATTGCCGTAGGAAGTTAGCAGCATATGAATGCTGAAATACCGCGTGTGCGTGCATATATACAGGTTATCACATTACTTATGCAACAAACTTATTTTTGGAACTCTATAAATACAGTCGTGTGAAATCCCGCCCCCCTTAATGAATTTAAATATAGTGACAAGAAAAAAGTAAAAAACTTGCATTGTTTTCTTCAGAATATTCTGGTGGATAACAATTGCTTTGCGGCATTTCTGACTACATGAGTTTATTACTAGTGCGGGGTTCGTACGTGTACATGATGACTCATAAATATTGCTCTAGGTAGGCCAAAAATACTTATTCTGAAATAGAGAAAACAGTCCAGTTTAGGTAGTTCATACTAGGTATCTGGATTGTTCCTTCGATAATTTATTCTGCGGAAGTAACAATATGTTCTAAAGATCATCATTATTTTACAGAACACGTTGTCACTTTTTCATAACAAATTGTTGCAGAATAATTCTACATTGTACCGACAACCAAACCGGGCCGTTGACCTTTGTTTTAATAGAAGTATTGTACATAAAACTATTATTTTCTATAGGTGAAACTTGTGTTGACGAACATGCCTGCATCGTAGTTGTGTGGGTGCGTGTATGGTGGGCGCATATTGTGGTCTGTTTTCTGGCAAAATGACTACCACACAATTACTGCAATCAGCCAAAATCCGTAGTATCTTTGGCTTAGACGAATGCAGAGTACGAAGGGTTTTAAGTTCAAATTGGGGTGTTTGCTATTTTGACATTTCATAGTACGTTTGTATTGGTATGCAAACTGACTCTCTGTTAAACATTCTAACACAAGCAACGTTTGAAATAAGTAAAGTCGGAATCATTAAATGTTAGACATTTGCACAGAATTTTTTGTTGTTTAGAATACTTTTTTTTTAATTTGTGAACTTAATCTTATACGACGACGACAGATGCCGTTAATAGCTACATTGATCTGGGAGTGAATGTTTACCAGTTTTCTTCGTAACTTTAACTACCTATGGTCTAACCAATACACTCAGTAGTTATAGTTCCTGTCTCGTGGGCCAAGGGTCCCTAATTCGAATCCTGGGCGGGTGGGTCAGTATTTACAGTTGCTTCTCTGGGTTCAGTACTGGGTGTTGCGTTGACCCCTCATACTATACTGCGGAAGACAGTGGCGAACCACTGCAGTATCACCTCACCTAGTCGTCCTCTGAGGATGTGCTGTGGTGTTCATAACACGGCGCACCACGTGGTTCTAAACCTGCCTTCGTGAAAAAAAAAAACCAATCATTATTATCAATTATCTACGAATTTCACTGATACATGTGGAAGAGTTTGATTGTGAAAAGACTCGTGTCCTGCATATATCTGTAAACATAAAAGGGTTAACTGACTGACATACCAAACCATAATCATAAACCGCTGGATCGACAAAAGTAATATTTAGTGTCTGTGTTTATTTAAGGACGTAGGCAAGCTCTAAGAAGAACATTTTCGAATTTCGATCTTGAAAGGGGTTAAAATTTGTTATCAAAAGCGTTGATATAACTCGAACCCGACAGGCTATCGTAGTAGTTTTCTTTCAATGAGGCACTAAAACATAAGCAAATTAACTAATTTAGGGATTATTCGAAATGTATTACTTAAGGGAATTAAAAAAAAACATAAAATAGGCTATGGTTTAACCCCGGATACCTGTAGAATTCCTGAACATATCGACTTGCTTCAAAATGATTATTACATAAATTAAAAAAAATATATATATATTATGAGCCAATTTTAAGGATTTTTTTTTCTCGAAATTTCACCCCTAAGAAGTTAAAAGGTGAGAAATACGTTTTTTAAAAAATAGTCTTTATAGGTAGAAACCAAGGAGGCTATGGTGGTTTTCACTTCAATAAGATAATTTTACAACTGTCTAATAAGATCGATGCTTAAGGAGTTGAAAATACGTGAAATCTGTTTCTGATTATTCCTCCAAGTGTATATATATATATATGAACCAGTCGAGATTTTTAAGTGCACATTGCTTCAGGATGATGCGTAGATAAATATCCGAAATGTGCTTTTAAGATTTTTGAAGATTTTTTTCCAAAACCCAAGATATATGTGTTTTCAATTAACGATATATATATGTATATATATATGTATATATATATATATATATATATATATATATATATATATATATATATATATCCCATAGAACTTTTACCTATCCGTGTAAGTTTTTGCTTAAGAATGTTGTTTGATTAAATACCTAAAAATTTGTTTCATGATTTTTCAAATTTGGTACCCAAGGAGGTGAGAAGGGTGAAAAATGCTGAAAAGTGTTTTCAGTGAACTGACGTTATGCTTCGTAGAGAACAGGCTATAATCGTTTTTTTTTTTTTTTTTTTACTTTGGGACACCCATAAACAAATTTTAAAATGTGAATTTAGGATTTTTGGGAAGGAGCGAAAATACGTAAAATCTGTATTCGGTAAATCATCGACAGCAATCTAACCCATCAAGATACACAGTCCTTTTTTGCGCCAGAAAAAGTGCTTTTGATTAATCATCCATATAAATTGAACCAAACGGGCTACCACCGTGATTATCATTTCAAATTAACGCATACCCTATACTTTAAACGACTATAGTAAAATTCGAGAATATTCAAAATATGATCCCTAAAGACGTGAAAACCATACGATTATTTTTGTTATCCCTCGATATTTATCTAACCATTTAAAGTATCGAGATAATTTTTGTGAAACAATTATGCTTACGCGTATATCTAAATCGTTGTGCAAGATTTCTATACTGGATACAATAAACTAATTAGCAATGGGGCAAGATTTTTTGTAAACCACTAGGCAGACTATCCAAGAAACAAGCATAAAAATACAAGAAGTTTCATTTTACAATTATTTCGATACGGAATGGGTTACAACCTCTGTTTTCACGGGATGTATATTTTGATTTTAAATTTTAAGTGTTGCTGACCACTGATATTACAGTATTACACGTGGGCAAAGCCGCGGACGTATGACTCATACAGAGAGAGAAATAGTGTGTGCGTAAAATATATACACACATATATAGATGTTGATATAAGCCATGTGTCTAGCTCATGCATGTTACGGTAGGTTTCCTATACACTTTGCTGCAAATTAGCAGGGCAGCCGCTTTACGCTGATTGGCGGTAGGAGTCGCTGCCATGTTACTGGCCAGCGAAGCCATTTTGCTGGCTTGTGTGACTGAGTTTTCAATCCTACCAGCTATTTCACTTCTGTATTCCTAAATATTCTGTGTCGGAAATCCGTCCTCGTTCACTTGAAGATCTTTTTTTAAATATCGGCAAGGACAAAGACTTTTCTGACCATGTGTAATGAACTTTGATCCAACTGCAGTCGTAAGGAAACACGTACAAGCGTTTGAATTCTAGCATGTCCTAACGTGAATTCGCGAACTATTTCTGGTCTTTGCGAAACTACTCCGAGTCCCTGTATAGTATAATAGAGATCTGAAAGATTCGCGTTTTCTTTCAGGCACAAACTAGAAATACATCAACTGTAAGTTCGTGCTACTTTCACAATTGGCCGTTGACTTATTTGACACAACCTTGAAGTCGATGAACCAATAATAACAAAGTAACTAGTAACTACTTGCGAGCCCATTCCACTGTGTGAGCTAGCAGCCAACGAACAGATGACGTTTGCTTCAATACACTGATATTCTTGAAGGCTAGCATACAGGTCAATGAACCCGCGAATTTTTCCCGTCTCTAAATATAGGTCAGTTCCGTTTGGCCTCTCTTTTTAACATTTCGTCTCTTCCGCGATGTATTCACCGGAAATAAAATGGCACTGGATGGTCCATTCGTCAGTGAAGTCCTGAGGTCACTGAAGTCATGCCGTAGGTTAAGATAGTCACACCCTCAGTGCTGTTGCTCTCGAGGAGGAGTTGTGAAAGCAAGTTGTCTGCTAGTTGTATTTACAAGCAGATCGCTCCCCATTTTTTAAATTTTATTTATTAGGTCCTAGTTATTACGTTCGTTGCATTGAATTTTAAGCACGTTTTTTATCAATCCACAAAAATATAGTAAACAACAGTCATTTTATTAGTTACTGAACGTCAATAACTGCATTCCACGACAATTGTCTAGCATCACGTATATTGTGAAACGGTAGTCTGATTAAAATCGTTTTATATTGGCTGGTAGTAATAAACTTTAACCACTCTGCACTGATTTAGTATAGCTGCTAATTCCTGTATTTTTTCTTTTTCTCATTTCCATTTTGTAATCATGTAAATGAAATTATTCGTGTTAAAGTTACAGCAAGGACAATGTTAACTCGTATACTAGGTTACGTCGTTTCATTTCAAACCTAACAATGAGTTATGCAAATAGCAATTATTGTGCCTGATTTACAATACATAGGGACACTGGAAAATCGCGGACAAAGTTTAATACTTACTAGTCTCCAACGGGCTGTGCATAACATAGAAGGTTTTTTTATTGATATTGGCTATTATCGTTTATTTCAATCATTGTTTCACTCTTCAACAGGCCCAGTTAGACATGGACAGCTTTAACGCAGAACGTGTGTGATTCTTCTCAAAACTGTTCACGCATGCATCATCCACTAAGGCAGTGCTCTTTTGGTTCTATTGTTTTTGAGATAGTTATTTTACCTTAAACGAGATCAGATATCAACATTCTGGTTGGCAGTTTCGTTTAAGACGAATTTTGTCGTGATAGCTAATTTATTTAAAAACAAGAAATTATGCGCTTTCGGCTAAAAAGTCAATTAACCAATAACTCGTTGGTTATATAACTAACTATAATATTTACTATCTTGAAAAAATCAGCCAAAATGAAGAAGACGACTTTAAACAAAACTGCCAAACTGATTTTATTTTATATATGCCCTCGTTAAGGCGTAAAAATTAATATTGCTAGAAAATTATAAACAAGAGATCGTAGCCTTAAGAGTTAGTCGACCGTAGCTTTTATTTTACGTTTGAGGCACTGATACAGGGAAGGCGATAAGTCGAATATAACCCGTACGTCAAACACCTCATCGCCTCTAGGCGCGCGGAGGACTAAACTAGCGTGCAGTGTTTACGTAGTAACTGTATTTCAACGGGACTTCAGGCGATGACCCTGTAATTTCGTTTGTGGAAAGTATGTGGTAAAGTCCAAGGCAGGTTTCTATGATTTTGTTTTACGATTACGGTTGATATTTTCTCAGCTACAGCAACGTGAAAAAGTAATTTTTAGCACTTTTGAGGAGCTTGATAATCACGTTTTTAATTATCGGACTGCATGTTTTAAATCATAGGGACTTTATTTGAAGTGTGTTTTCTTTTCGTAGATAAACGCATTAGAAACATTTTAAGTAACTGTACATGAAAAACGACTATACGTACCACGCTACAGCACGTCTCGCGCGCCAGGTCCACTAACTCTTAAGGGTATTGACCCCTACCACCTTGGATTTATCTGTTTTTTCTCGATAACTTCTATTCCAGTCGATGTATCAAAATTTTTGTCACGACAGTGCATAGATACAGACTTAATTGTTTTTCTGTAATTGCTGTAACCATAATATATTCATTATTTTGCAACGGGAAACAGCTGAAAAATAAAAATTGCTTTATTTACGGGAGCGATTACAGAGGCCACAAAATTAACAGAAACAATGCCATATGGATTCCAAAAAGTTAATTAAAACATAAACTGTGGCTTGTCAGCGTGAAAAAAGCAAAACAATATGTCTATCCGCTGATTTATAAGAATAACCGTAAACCCGATGTGACAGGGATTAATCCCCCTTAAGAGTCGTGAGTACTTGGCGCATGTATGATGTAGTAGCATGTCGATCGAATACCTTTTAAAGTGAAACTGATTAAATTATTCCTACTGCGGTTACCTACGAAAATATCACACATTTGTAACTACACTGGTCACTTTTTAAAAATTCAGCACGCTTGTTAGAAACATGGTTTTGGGTCCTTTCAAAATTGCTAAAAACATATTTTTTTAATATTGATGTAACTCCGAAAATACGACCTGAAATTATAAAGTAAAAAATTAGATGCGTGCATTGGCACTTACTTCATACTTTCCAAAAATTAAACTTTAGGGTCTCCGCTTGAAGTCCTATACGAAAACCCTGGACGCTACTTTAGCGCGCTGGGAATAAAGGCGATATGTCTCTCGTCGAGCGTAGTACTCTGACTCTTATCGCTGCGCTGTTTCCACGAATCGAACGCGGAAATTCTAACTACTGTTAACAAATACTTATGCTACAATTTATTGGAGACTACGTTGCCGTTAGATATTTCAGCGATTTTCAAGTATCTATACCGATACAATTTTACACACCTTAACTGTGTACGTCTTAACTTCTGTATGTGAATTAAAATGGCGAGGTATTTCCCAAGATTTCTGTTTATTTTCATGACGAGAACATCCTGATTTTTCTTTTTACCTGGGCCAGTTTGACCTCACGAATCCCGGGTCTCCTAAAGAGGAAAAAGAGTAGACCTTGTGATATCACGGACGGGTCAACTGGCCGGGGCCGCAGTGGTGCGTGTTGAGGTGGGTAAGAGGCACGCCGTCTACAGAAGTGAAGGGATCCTCTGGCTGGACCGGGAGAGGGGTGGTGTAGTGGGTGTAGGGGGGAGACAGCACACATTACGGTCAGTTACGTGGTCTCGCCTGCTCCCTGGCTGACCTCGGGCCGGGGAAGATGCACGCCACCAGCGCGCGGTGAAAGTATTCCGTCGAGCGAGCGTGTAGGTATTAAATTATTCGCGAGGACTCGCTCGCAGATACATTCCCGGCCTCTGAGCAACTAACTCGCCGGGCCGAGGTCGCTGTAAGGCCTGTCCTTCAGCATCGCGACTCTTGAGATAGTCACGTACCTGACAGCCTAAATTTAAATATCTGTAGTTTACTTTCATGCGTACACTGGGTGTTGCGGAATACGACAAGGCGAGTCGCTGATGTGAAGAAGCTGAGTGAATTGCACCTAGAGGCGACGAGGCAAGGGGTTAGCAACACACAGTCGTCCTTATTACCTACATGCTCCCAGGCTCAGTATGAGACCTAAGTGTTCCAACTATACATATTTCAGTGTGGAGATTGCAATGTATATTTACAGAAAATTGTAGATGTAGGAGACATATTTGGCTATAACTCAACATTTAAATTTTCTTGGATTCTTCCTCAGGACTTGTAAAAAAATAACTATACTTCGTTAATCGTTGCTTAATTAGTTACTTGTTAAATAAACTATAAATTACAAATCCTAGACAAGCAAAGTATATAGAACTTCATAAAATAGATATCTTAAAATGGAAAGGAAGCGAAGTTTGATAAAGAATTTAAGGACATAAACGCTTATAAATAAGTAACTGTTTGTTTCACTTCATCATTACTCAGAGATTCTAGGATTACTTGACATGGGAAGGACTAAACTAAATGCTAAACATCCCAGTACAATTTAGATACAATCAATCGGCGCAATTTGTTTCTGCCTAACGTCCAAGTAGACAAGAAAGAAGACCCATAGTTAGGGATCTTCTTTTGAGAAGCTAGAACTCTAGTAAATACCTGCAAAATTCGTTCAACTTAAGTAACTGGCTCCTGATGGATCCAACAACCCCTGGAAGGCGCTTAGCCAATAGTAAAGAAGCAACTAAATGCTGGCCCAAAAATATGGCCTCACTGTGTCAGCGAACAGCTAATAAGCAGCTTCTGTCTATTTGAGTGCACGGGTAATTTTGTACCCTAACCTACAGATCAGTGAGTTTTTCCGGTCTCCCGCCTTGGTATGATACACTACGATTTAGTTCACGTGATCAAGCACAGGTGAACTCTCAACTCTATCCTCTGTCGATGACAGTGCTGAAGTTGTGCCATCACTTACCACGATAATTATTTATCAGGAAGGAAAGTTTTTTTTTTTTTTTTTGTGATTTCTAATATATGTAGTGAACCACTGTTAGCGAGTGTGCAACCTCAGTGGATCGGTCACAGGAAAGAAATTCGTTAGGGGCAAAATCTATTGTCAGTGATAATACACTGAAATATCGACGGCACTTGCGGGGTCGGTCCCGGAATTTTCGCATGTGGGAAACGTGGCGGACGTTGCCGTTGGGTTTTCTCGGGGAACTCCAGTTTCCCCCACCCTTGCATCCCTCATATCACCTCTGTTACAGCCAGATGGAGGGTTGACGATGGGCTACCATCCCATCTCGTAATCACAATCTGGTTCAAAAACAGTGCAAGGATGAATCCTTGTAGTGGGCACAGTCCTCTGGGCCTGCACGCTATTTTCCTTTTTATTCATGGCACTTAAAGAGTTTGTCAGAGTGTGTTGCGTGAGATCACTCTTTCGTCTGGAATTTTGTGCAATCTACGCCCACAGTGCCTTTCTTGTAAACAATACTTCACATACTCCCCTTCCATACACCAGTTAGTCCTCTTGGAACTGCTTCGCTTTGAAGCGATAGTTTTTGGCATATTCAGCCGAATTTGAGTGAAGTGAAGAGATTTGTTCAGCACAAAGCAGGACGGTTTACAGTTCTGGTGAGTGGTAATATTGGATGAGTAGGTGGCCTATTAAGAAACGCCGGAATTAAGAGTCAGTCTCCTTCCTATGTTTTGATTTTTTGGTTTTCCTTCTCTTATTTTGTTTCACGACTGTAAGTTCCAAAATCATTTATGATTATTTATATAAGAATTATGTAATTATGAGTTTTCGTGTTTACTTCTTATACGTCCATCTACTAACAGGTAAGATCAATAGCTATATTTCAATCATATATAATTTTGAAATATTTGGTCGTGAAACAATAATAGGCAAGGAAAACCGATAAATCAACTCATAAGAGGGAGACTCGTTCTTAAGGATTGGATAAAACATAAAATTCCCGAGAAAACCAGCCTTGGGCCTGTCAGGCCTGAGCGGCAAGTAAACATGTCTAACGACCCACCCACTACCCAGATAGAAAAATCAGCTTGATTTAAGCTTGAATCAAGCTTGCCATGACAAGTCTGCACGCTTGCAGCAAGCTTGTCATGTCAAGCCAATAAGTTTGAATTAAACTTGAATCAAGCTAACTAGTCTCCACACGACAAGCCTGCAGCAAGCTTGCCACAGAAGCTTGCCTCGTACAAGACAGGACACAGCTTAAAAAACTAGGCTTGACTCAATCTTGAATGAAACTTACCAAATAGGGGTTGTAATGGCAAGCCAGTCAAGTTAATTGCAGGTTTGCCGCAAGCTTACATGCTATCAGGGTAGTTGGGCACCGACGATGTCTGTGAGCCCATGTCATCAAAGTAGATTTATCTTCACCGTCTGTGAAACAGCTAGCTGTCATATGGACTACTCCAAATCGTTTGAAGCAAGGAACGAGTAAAACGAAAGGTTTGGACTATCAGTACGAATCCAGTTGGTGCCACGTTATAGATGGAAAGGTCATATACCGTTGTAAATCTAGACGTAATATACAGTCACAATCGGGTAACCACGTTCTTTTCTCTTAGAAATGTCACTTCCCCAACACCACTCATACGTGGATATATTCCACAACTTATTTTAAGACTGCAAAATTCATGGATTTTTAGTTTTGGAAACCACTTAAAAATTGGCGAAACGATCAAATGCTTGTAACGTAAATGTTAGCCAACTTCGCAAAGGATTTACCAGACTCAGGAAAGATGCAAACATTCGTAAAGTGCATGATTTCGTACCAGCTTCAAATCAGAGGTTACGTGAATTTGAATGTACGTGTAAAATAAATTGATTAAAGCGGCAGGCTGATTTAAATCTTAAATCTCCCAAGTTATGAATAACGATAATAAAAATTCAGAATTACGCTCTTAAAATACCACTTTATAGGTCTAATGGTAGCATTTTCATGCGCATAAGCATCTATAATACGTTATGCATTATTTATTGCTCATGCAGTGTAAGTATGGCATTGCACAAAGAGAAAAGATAAGAGATAAATTAACCTTACATCCGTTTGTATATAGCACAAAAGCGTGTATTGATGATAACAAAATTTTTGCTATCTGAACAGTGTATTAAACGCTTCAGATACAGACTTTATCGTTCTAACATGTTGTAAATTTAAATTGTGCCAAACCCTCTTATTGAGAAAACTTAATCCACCAAGCAACTGTTTATTTGGTCAACTTAACTGTTGCAAGCTTATTTCTTCATTCTAGATATAGACGACGGTCGGGCCACTAATTCGACATGTGTATATATATGTATACACACACACACAGTTTGTTCCTGAACTACAGGTACAAACACTGTGAACTGATTAATTATGAAAAGTAAATTTGAAACTATATACATCACTTAGTACCTGGGTTTAATATTTAGGAAATAATGAACCTTTGGCTATCGAGTTTTAAAACCGTGTTTTATTAAAATAACGGAAACTTAATTATCTAAAACGAATATAGGGGCTACTCTAAATATTGATTTGTGTTTTAAGAGTCTTCAAACCCACATTAAATGCTAGTTGATACCTTCAACCGTTACTAAAATAACAGGGGTGGCCACCATGTAATTGAATGCAACCTTCGTACCGTCGGGATATTTGAACATTTGAAGATTTTTTTGTAACGTGTGATTCGTACCAAAAATTATCCTCTTATTGAAACTGTCTAGGAGTGATAGTTTTTGTTTAAAACGCATGCAAGTGCCAGGAGAGCATAGGTAATACTGTGTACATGTGTGCTGATGTGCTCAGTTTACAGGTTATTGTGGCATTCACTGTAAACAACATTATCCTCTCTTCAGGAAGTTCACGAAACCGTCTCAACAGGTACAAACACCGTGAACTGATTCTGTACTCAAAATGGCGTAGAAAACATTACACACGAACGATATCGTACAGTAACTCGTAAGGGAGATATCCACCTTCACAAACCAACGTTTTTAAAGGTTTTAACTGAAAATAATGACATATTCTTTAAATAAAAGAAATTAGTCTGTGAATGATGTTGTCTCTTTACGTTGACATTAAGGTTTTGTGGAATACAAACATATTTCAGCGAGTAAATAAAGGGCTGGTATGTTCCTATCAATGTGTGACTAACACTTGGGTATTTTTATTGCTTTACAAAGATGTAATACACATATGTCACCTTCATGGATCACTTTAATACGAACTGTTTGAGAGGAAAAACATGTGAGGATGCACTTTGCTGCCTGCCAGGTACGCAACCCGCGTTGCAAGGCTGGTGATGCGACCACGGTTTAGTTTCTGTGTGTGAAGGCGGGTAACGTGATACGACAGGCATATGTTTCTGCTTGTCTTCTGATAGTTGTAATCCAAAAAGGAAAATCGTAGATGGTAACTGCACGAGAACGTGACTTACAAAAATTCCGCGTGTATTTTACAGTAACTGTTCAAAGTTTTCCGTTTTCGTGCATTGGCATAACGGGCACAAGTGGAATAGTTTGGTAAAAAAAAGTATTTTAAAGACACTGCTTTGCATTTGAAGAGCATGGTAGGTGGCGCCATTAATTGAAAAACATAAATTCACATTTTTATACAAACAGCCGACATCGAAAATTCCCAGAAAGAAAGGGTTTACTAAAAGATAGAAATTATCATTCTGACGTAGTCCACATTTTCTGTTCTGAAATTAACAGGCGAAGTTTATTAAACAGTATGTACAATAAACTTTGTCTGGTATTGTGATTGACACGATTTAAATTATTCAGTAATTGCCCTTTTCTGAAGTTATAGGAAACAGACGAAGCTTATACAGTTTACATAATAAATGTTGATTTACACAAAATATATTGTAAAATATTATTACAGATTTTTGCTGGAAACACAATAGCGTAGGCGAAGCGACGCAAAGGGCATAACGTAAATAACAAAACTTGTCAGCCAGTCATGCGTCGAGGTTTCTGTGACGTCAGCGCGAAAAAAATTGAATTCCGAATAGAAAGCAAAAAAACGGAATTTGATTATGGGCCAAGTGCTGGTGAACCTTGTAGTTTGGTAGGAAATTGACGTTATTTATTTTACTACGAGTGATTTTTATTCGTCCTTACAAGCAAAGCATAATCGCTTTTTTATGTGAACGTATAATTATTACTTTATTTGCACATTTAGGAATGTCAGTTGATATTAAAAATATATTACAAATAAAGGGGAAAATTCAAATACTGTGAACATTAATTACTGTTGTACTATAGGTTAGTATGTAGTGGCATGGATCTATTTATAATTCTGTACCTGAGAGGCAAGGTGTCGTAACTCCATTTCTTATACTGTTTGAGTATGCGAAGAAAAGAAAAGTCAACTTTATAATCATTTGCTGTAAAATAAAAAAATTCCTTTTGAGTTGTGAAAATTGTACACATAAATGTATTTGTACTGTTTTGTAGATCACAGTATTAATTGCACATTAAAATAATATGAATATTTTAAATTGCAAATGGAGTTATGGCAAATTACCCCTAACCTCTTAGGTGTATGGTTTTCATTATACCACGCAACATAATAATAAGTACACGAAAATTCAAAATAACACAACAATATTTAACAGTTCTATCGTAAAACAGTGATATTAATTGAGCTGTGAGAGTAATAAATTTCTAATTACAATACGTTCCTCTCTTAAACATAAAGATTTAGTAGTGTTGTAAAACGTATATTTTACTAGGTTTTACACATGCTTTAGAGTGGTTGGGAGGCTGTAGTCAGAGGTAGGCATTTTGTAATGAAACTATTTAAGTGGTTAAGTTAAGGGTGAGGGTTACTGTTAAATGAATTATGTTAATGTAATTATAATTATGTGGCTTTACTCTACACAAGTTAGTTACAAAATGCTACACGATTGTACTACATAATTTAGGTTGGAGGGGAGCGGCTGTTTAATTAATTATTTGTTCTACTCTATGATGGGTGACCCTTTGGACACCTTAGACCTCACCGTTAGCATGTTGCCGGAGGCTGATGATGATTGTGTCGGCTATCGACGGACGGCGGCACGTCGTGGGTCTCGACCTAGGACCATCCTGGCGAGGTGGTGACGGCTGGAAGGCTTGAAGAAGACAGACCCCGATTCCCCCGATACATTACATTATATTGTCACACTTCAGTGCTGGTGGGGAGAATCGCTGAGGCCCTTGTCTTGTGCAACCCTTGACCTGATTGCACTGCCGTCGTCGCTAGCTCGTCCTCCAGGCGAGGTTCTTGCTAATCATAACAGTAGGTAATAATGATCAGAAAGACAGAATCTTTAGTTTATACATCACATTCACAATTGTCATTAACTTTTTTGAAAAATATAATTTTCATTTATTTAAAATGTTTAACACAGTACAGTACACACCGAAAGTCAACTTCCTGAAAATTTTCTTGCTGGAATGAGGTCTTGTAAAAGTGTGTACCAAAACTTTCTTCCCTCACCTGAACGTGTGTAACTGTAGGTACCAATACCTGCAGCCCATTAGTTCTATTGTTCCTGGAAATAATGGGAGCAGAAGCGCCAATGAACAGATCAAGCAATTCAAGATGTCATGAATTTCCATGCTAAGTAACTAAGTTTGTTCTGACTCCACAATTCCTGACCATCTTCTGCCAACCCCAAGGTATCACAACATACACGTATAGCTGTTTTTTCTTCGCGCGCTCAGAGTGAATGTTGTTGACTTCCATGTGGGCGTGACCTGTCATGAGATATTTATTATTAATCACCTTTAGTGATTTGAAACTGTACAAAAGCCAAAGGTAATAAGCGATCATCATAACACTTCTATTTTGTCCGGGGAATTTACCTGACAACACTGTGATTTCTTCAATATCAGGTGAATTTGGAGGTTATTGCATTGCCCATTTCAAAATGCCTTAAGCCATTTCGTTTTCTCCTCTTCCACTTTTAGTTTCATCCCACATTACACAGGAACCATTCTTAGGGGATGATGCGTATATGGTGTAGTTCATAGTCCAAAGTTTTCTTAAATAAAATGATTCCCAATTTGTTAGAAGCAGCGTAGCAATACGTTTTTGTATGTCGATCCCGAGTCACTTTTTTTGACGTCATTTTTTGCCGTTTCTTTGTCTACTCTCTTCATGTCATACCGTAAACGTTCTTCAGATCAATGGCAATGTTGTCTTTCCTGTACATTGGCAATGGCTTCTTCAGATGTGGCTTCTGTCATGAAGAGGTGATACCTGTCACAATCATTACAGGTAGGGCCTACACCGAAAGAAAAATTTTGTGGGGAGACTTCCCTGCAAAATAATTTTGTAGTAATCACAAATATTTTTGTGGTGGCCACAATATTTTAGTGGTGTCATCAAAATGTTTTTGTGGTGACCACAATACTTTAGTGGTGTCAACAAAATGTTTTTGTGGTGACCAGAAAATAAATTTTGCAGAGTAAATAACCACAAAATATTTTGTAGCTGTCTCAAATTTTTTTTCCGTATACCAACATCAGGTTGATGGAATGCTAGGTAGAATTCAGTGTTAAAAATATCTCTACACGGCAAACTTTTGTCTATGTCAATCTCAGGAATATTTTTTTTCTTTGCATTCTTGTGAATGCATAAATGGCTTCCGAGATATTTTCGTTGTGATAGTTCAGGTACGTAATGACGGAAATAACTGTGGAAACTTTGCTATGTGATCTATTATTCCGGTACACAGCTGTAACTCCAGGAAGACTTGGAGTTACAGTACTGTACCACAGAAAGTTAAATATGGCTACTAGAGGTCAAGGCTGAATGGGACTTAGCACACAATACCTCTATGAAAGCAAACACTTAAAATTCAACACTATATCTTACAATAAACATCACAGGACTTACTACAATATACCTTTGCATAGAGCCTTTAATTCTGAACACAACGGTGTAAAAAAACCACAAAACTCAAATTTTGAGTTACGGCACTTTACCTCTAAGGTACAGATTTATTTATTTATTCATTTTCATACTTGTCGCACTGCAGACGAACTTGGGTTCGCAATAACGAGAATATTTAATGTCGCAACTCGCCGTTTGCGTCGCGTCCGTCGCGCTATTGTTATTCCAGCATTACGCTGTGAAGTTTAATCTCTGCACTAGGACTGATTGCAAGGTTGATACCAGAGGTATCTTAAAGGCACCGTCTACCACGCGTTCAAATTGCGCTGTAGTATGACGGAAACGTAATTCAAATGGTTAAGGGGGCCGCGGTGGCCGAACGGTCAGTCCATTCGCCTACCACCAAGGCGAACCGGGTTCGATTCTTGGCTGGGTCGGTCCCCGGATTCTCGCATTTGGGAATCGCGCGGGTTTTCTCGTAGACCTCCGTTTCCCCCACCCTCTCATTCCTGTGCTGCTCCATACTCACCTCAAGTCATCCCTCACCAGCGCTAAAGACCTCGATGTTAAGCGTCGACCAACATTTCTCATTCTCACTCAAATGTTATAGTATTCAACTGTGTATAGACCTTTAAGGGTCTCGCCCATCACGCGCTTAAAATGCGTTGCAGCGTGTTCGTAAATACGTTTATTTTTTTTATTTTTTTAAAGAAACTGTTCCACATATGCCCAGTGTGTCTATGAACGAAAAGAAAATCACTCCAAACGATGACTGACGAGTCGTTACCTGTTATGTCTGAAAAACGTCTCACGGGGTTCGTATGAAACTACTCTAGGAGCATGCAATGGACTTTCTTAAAGCTTTTCACAAATAGAAATATGTGGTCATCACTGAAAGTGTTAGTGAGGCGAGTGATCTACGATACCACTGCACGCTGTCTCAGTGTCTTGCGGTAGAGGCGATACCGCACCAGATGAGCCGGTCAACATCGCCCTTGGCGTCGTGCCTCTCTCACACAAACACACGGCTAGTTACTTCAGCGCAGTGGCAATACTGAGCACGTGGCACGTGTGCATGGCAACCCTACCTGGCAGAGCCGGTCGCAGCGCAAACACGTCGTGCAGTAACGCGATATAGCCGCGCTATGCCAGTGCCGAATTACAAATTGCACGGAGGCGCTACCTAGCTGGCCACGGAGTGGATAAACAAGAAAGGACGAGTGCCGGACATGTCTTCGTGTAAACACACTGTGGTCTAGAGTGTGTGCTCGCTCGCGAGACGTGCTTGAGATCACCCCGGCTATGCACACACATGCTTGCACAGTGCCACACACTCGCTCCCACTGCGAGGGCATTATATCTCTCATACTACAATAGCTATAGGTCGTTCGGGATAAAGTCAGCAATAAACATTTAACTTTTGAAATAAAAAATCTCTAACCGCTACGACATATAACTCAACAGTAACAAAAGTTACCTTACTCGTTCTACGGTTGGCTGCGAATTGTCGAATAGTCTTGTGTATTTTTCTCTTTAAATGCAACAATACCGAAATGAAATCAACTGAATTTGACATATTTGTGTTTTGTATTATTAATAAACTTTTTTTATCAAACGGGATAGGTTCCTACCGACAGCACTATTTATCTTTCACGCGTAAACATCAAGTGATGGGTCCAGAGAGGTTCGACATTTCCCGTCACTAGCCTTTACGCGCGTATCGATACGAATAGGCTGAGAATATAATTTTATCACGTATCTTTTAGTGCTCACTTTATCTCGAACCGCCTACACTTGCTTCCGCCTGCCTTCGTCACCAGGGCCGTCCAGAGAATTTAGGGGGCTTGGGGCAAAATGGTTCTGGGGAGAAATTAACTTTAAAATATAACTATATACAAAATCTTTGAATTTCGGATGTGGGGGTCACTTGCAATTGGGTGCCTGGGGCGATTTGCCCCATACCCCTCCCCCCACCTGTGGGCGGCCTCGTTCGTCACTACCTAACAAACTTATAGCCGAGTAATTGACATGGGCAATTACTGATGAAAAATTATATTTAAGGCCTCGCTCTTTAGTTCTGCAGGGGTTTCGAAAATATTTTTTAACGCAAATTAATGCATATATAAAAAATTCATTCATACAGTTCAAACACGTATATAGCATCGTTTGTATATAAATTTTTCCGTTGCAATACTCCAAATGAATTTTTAGGTTTTTGCCCCTGAAATATCACATATTTTGTTGCCAAATTAGCCAAAATTAAGCAAAATAATTTTTTGCTAGCAAACGGCACATTATTTAAAAAAAATGGTCTGGCAAAATTGTGTATCGTATGATTATACATAGTCTCAATTTTTTTTCCAAAGCATTTGGTTAAAAAATATTCGGGTTATTTGCCTACCTACGTGTTAGAGGCTCAGAAGCGACGAAGCTATGAGTGACATTGAAGTGCACATCAAATGCCGCGTTGTCACAAAGAGCCAAAACCTGAACAGGAGTGCAATATTCCCGCCAATCCAATTTCACTATGGGATTTAAAGGTGCGACCTTGTAAATTTATTGGAGGAATGTTTGTAGCAAAATTCAGTGTAGTAATCTATCTGACTTTCATATCTATCCAGTTAGTACATGCTGAAATACGGCTTTCTGAAAAGGCCTTTATAGCTGTGTCGGAGGGCTTCGAAACAGTACTATTAATGAACGCGTTGTTTTAAGAAGGTGTCGTAGATAAATAAGCACTGAATTCTTCTATTGAGGTATTCACTTATTAAAAGTCAATAAATATAAACTGCGAAACAGCAATCCTTGACAATTATATTTGTCAACTTTACGAGTAAACATTTATCCAGAATGATGCATTTTATAAGCGCAATCTCTTGCGCATCAATTAAATGTACGAGATTTC
The DNA here is from genome assembly GCA_003012365.1 of Medauroidea extradentata. Taxonomy (NCBI): domain Eukaryota; kingdom Metazoa; phylum Arthropoda; class Insecta; order Phasmatodea; family Phasmatidae; genus Medauroidea; species Medauroidea extradentata. The sequence goes on from PNEQ01104270.1 coordinate 21,772, forward strand.
GGTGTCAGAGTTAGTTCTTCAGGTATACGTTGACCGAGAAAAAAGTTTGCTCAGAAAGTTGGCAAAAACTATTGCTGTTTTTATTTATTTATTTATTTTTAATTCTTGTCAGTGTGTTTATTTTACTTACATAGGTGCAATAGGCATACGTGAAATTGTTTCGTGATAGAGCGTGTTTTCCTGTACGTTCATATACATTTAAATATCGTGGTAGTTGGCGGCGCCCTTAAGGGTGTTCCAGTGCGATTATATTATAATTTTATATTTTTATGAAATATTGTTAGTTTTGTAGATGATACTTGTGAGTGCGTTTTACTCTTACGAAACAATTTTAGCTCTCATAGTTTTTCTCATAACGGGGTGTTAAAGTGTAAATTTCCTTGTTACGCTACTGAGCAAATAGTGAAAACCAACTGACCTACTTAAACAAAATTATTATCTGTGAACTTACATTCCATGAGCTATAGAATAAAATATTTAAAAAACCCACAACGTAATATTTTGAATTGAAAAAAAAAATTCGCAAATATACACAAAAAGGTTGCGAATGCAGCAATTTATTTAAAATACAAAAAAAGTTGGCGGGATATTTTCAAATGTTTTGTTACGTAGTCCATAGTACGTTATTTCACTATGAATTATTTCACGTACGTAAGTCAATTGGTTTTCACTATTTGCATGGCAGTAGAACATGCAAATTTTGACTTTGATGCACCGTCATGAGAAAACTAGGCCAGCTAAAATTGTTTCGTAATTGGAAACTGCACTCACAAGTATTGTCTATAAAGCTATCACTATTTCATATAAATATAAAATTATGACTTTATCGCGTGAACACCCTTAAAGCTCGGCATCAGTCGCCATGTTGAATTATTTTGTTTTTCGCTGTTATGAAATTCTGAGAAGATTATAATATCAATTCTATATATCTTGCGTTACAGTAAAAGTACCGCAGTTGAACTTTTAACGTATATTTAAGCCGTAATCTGTACAGCAATTAATTTTATATTTTTAATTTGTTCGACTGATTACGACTTAAATATACGTTATAAGTTCAATTGCAATGCTTTTATTGTAGCGCAAGGTAAATAGAATTGATATTATAGTAACCAATTAAAATTTTTTCTTCTCAGAATTTCATAAGAGCGAGAAATAAAATAATTAAATATGGCGACTGATGCCGAGCCTTAAGGGGCCTGCCTACTTGCGATTTAAATGTATTGTAGCGAGAACCACTGTTATTTTATTTACGAAATTATTTAACGCTCAATATATATGTAAATCTACAAAAAGAACCCACATTTCACAACCTATGCCACAGTATATTTAAAAGTTCGGAACTTTTACGTATTGAATCATCATTTTCGGGCCCCTTAAAAAAACTCTTTCAGACTGCTGCATTTGGAACAATAACAACTGGATCCAAAAAACACAACAATTGAAACAAACGTTATATTTCGAACTATGCTGCTCGCAAATAAAATAATTTGGTCATCACTTAAAGTCCCATAGGAAAAGGATAATAGTTAATCACGCAAGCCAGCTGAGTAGCTTGCGTGGAGACGCGATAATGTATTCCATATGCCAGTCAGCGGCAACCTTTCCGTGCCAGCGATTTTCTGCCTCACACACAAAAATGCAGCCTTTGTAGGGTCGTCCCTTAAGGACGTTGCCTATCACCGGAGCCCTGGCGAGGGCAAGGGTAATAATTCACATGTTAAATAATATTAGTGGGGCTAACTTTTCTTTTTATCATACTAAGAGAAAAACAAACGCTCTCTCAATATGGACCGCTCCGAGTCGAACGAAAAAGTCAGCGGTAGTAATTCGACCCCCCCCCCCACCGCTTTAATTAAATTTAACATGTACGTAGGCTTACATCCAGATCGTTGCTGTCACTAGAGATCTTGGGTACAGAGCGTCCGTAGTCTATATAATATTAAAGCTAATACCATCAAACAAATGTTATTCTATGTGAAATTTTGGGAAATTCTGTCACATAAAGAAACTTTGCCAACTTTCATGTTTAATACCTACTGTGAGGTATGAAAAACCAGGCTGAAATAAACGGTTTTCCACTTATGATGTTGTTTAGAAACTCTTTATTCTAATAACAAATTTATATTTCAACACATTACCTTGCGATAAACTCGTATACATATGAAGTGTTGCTATAGAAAAAGGTCCTTGTCAATTTATTTTATAATTTAGCAAGAAAATAGTTTTTATAACCATTATAATGGTGTTTATGTTTAAATTATGAGTACACCACTAGGTATGTTACTCACACACTGAGAAATATGGGCTCGCAGTCAGTTTACGAATAATGTTAAGTAATCCCAAAATTAATTATTGAAAAATATGAAAAAAGTCCTTGTCAAAAATATTTGTACTGAGATGAGAATTTTTTTTCGATGCATATCCAAGAAAAATCTTGTAATTCCACATATTCAGTGGGCTTGTACTATAAAACATAAGCCATCCTCCAAAATCAAAATATTTGTTACGTCCATTTGGATTTGGGCTTTCCGTAAGAATGATACACACACCCACAACGACTTGTAAACACATGGGTCCTTATCATCTAACACTAAAAATGCCAAACGGATGATTTTCCCAAATAGGCTATGTGGGCAAGAGCCCTTATCCAATTCAAACATTCATATTTAAGAGATAACGAATAATTATACACAGTAAAATTTTATTTCAAAATCGTAAATTGACGCTTGCCGTTTCAGATTATCAGATAACGTATTTAGAAAACCTGGTAACCAAATCCGAAGGCATTTATTATGTGTGCAAGGTATTTTTTTGTTGTAATTTCAATTGAATTTCGAGGGGTAAGACTTCACACTAATATGTTAATAGGTAGGGTAAATTTTGAAGATCACAAAAAAAATCAATAAGAGAAAATTTTTAAAACCTTCCTGGCTGTATGCAAGAACTGCTCAACATGTGCTAGTGATGCCTTCTTAGAAAATAGCATTCAATGAACGTTACTCTTGTGTATGTCTCCGCTTATGCTCTTCTTGGCCTTGGAGTTGTACAATACTTCCAGCGGACGTACATATTAAGACACCTCCCTACATGCGCCTAAAATGTGTTGTATTGAGTTGCGACTGTTCTTCTTTGACAAATGTCATTAACGTATGTTACGTTTGTTTGTCTACTGAATTAACACACAAAAACCAACTACGAGATTCAAAACTCAGCACGATTGTTAAAAACGCGACTTTTGTGACCAAGAATAGAAGTGACTTTTGTAGACTACCGTGCGTATAAAAATAACAACCTGGTTCGTAAAGAAAGAAAGACAGAAACGTGCATTTGATTTATACCCTATCTACCAGAATTCAAATCCGTTTTGTAGGACCATTTTCTGTAGAACATTAAATCAGTAAAATGCTTAACCCGTAACATGAATAATTTTTCTAAAATTTCGAACCTATTCTCTGAGAATATAAATCTATAGCAGTGGCCAGTGGCTATATCAATCTACTTTGTAACAGTTGTCGGTGTGAAGGCTTGCTCTGTGATATGAGGTCACACTCGTGCATGTTAGTTGCCCTCAAACACTTCAGCACGTCTCCAGAATGACAAATTTCCAAATTCCTCATCATTGTTAGATCATGGTTAGCATTGGATGGTTTAAAATGATTAAAAAAATAAATATTTTGCCTTAAATGTTAGCAGTTTGGTTCTCGCTACAGGCCAAAAAGTATTTTTTTCTATTTTATAATAATAATTATAATAATATAACGTCTTTATTAATAAGGTGGCGAAGTTAAGGTATTTTACCTTTTCTTACACTTAACCACTTAAATTTCATACAGTTTTGAATTTTATTAAACATTAGGTGCTTATAACTAATAACAAGTAGAATATTTGTTTAATAATTTTGAAATTTAAATGAAATTAGATGTTTTACCAAGTGAACTTAAAATTAGTTAAACCCTAATTACAAAAAATAATTAAAACACTGAAAAAAAAAAACATAACAGATAAAATACGTTTTATATCAATTGGGTGCTGGTTAAGGCGGAGGCTAAATTTCTCACGTAACTATGCCACTCAATGAAGTTTTGTGTCATTTTTGCATAATGTAAACTCTTAACATGATGAACAAAGGCAGGGCAACTATACACAATTTACTGTTGGGTTCCAGCCGCCACGTCTTGGATGCATATAAAATCACACGATATTATTTCATATTAGGTAGGTATTACTATACTAGTCACTAACGTCCCTAACGCCGTGGAACCTACCACACCCTTGACTGCTTGCTTAAGGGTCGTAGTTCCTTACTCACCAAGGTGCCGGGTTGACTCAGTGGCTAGAGCACTCGCCTCCCATTAAGGCCACCCGGGTTCGATTATCGATGGGCATGTGAGAATCGTGCCGGACGATGCCGCTGGTCGGTGGATTTTTTCTCGGGTATCCACAGTTTCCCCCGCCCCTTCATTCCGGCGATGCTCCATATTCACCTCATGTCACCCTACGTCAGCGCCAAATACCTAGATGACCGAAATCGTTTAGCTGCACTTCACATACTCCCAACGTCGCACAGTGGTTCAAAATGGGAATCTAAGTGGACAAAATACAACTTTTTGCAGTGTATTAAAACTGTTACTCCTAGCTAAAGCCATCTCCAAAGCCACGTAGCACGCCATATCGGAGTTATAAATGAGCTCCGGGAACTAGCTTGCTAGATCGTGAAGCTCGAAATCGCCCCCCTCGTGAAAAGCAGCTCCGTCGCTGCCAGCAGTGTTATATGGGTCTCTGAACTGAGTGCGAGGTTGCTTGTCTGTGCGTGTATCCTTCCCCGTCTTGGCTCATTATTTACTTTAAAGAAAATATTATTAAGTCGCTAATTAGCCAAAATTATATAAACTTATGTTTTAAAAAGATTAGACTACAAAATGCAAACAATTTCAAACATTTCTATTTACCGGTTTTCCTATATCGTCTCCCTTTCAAGATTTAAAAAATTATACTCGCTAAAAAAAAGCATAAATAAGAATCCATGGCCATAACAGCGAAATCTATAGCGCTGAGAAGACGAAGGTTAGGATTTTTAAACAGAGTGAAACGTTTCGTGAATCTATTCTTGCAGTATGATAATGTTAATGTGCAAATGTTTACAGTTATTTTCATGTACATGGTCGTCTTTAGATGGAGAAATATCAGCACATCCGTGCTACATCTACTCATCCCCAATGAACAGAGGGATTTCAGAGAAGTTAGACTCGCAACAAATGGAGGGATAAGTGCAAGCATGAAATGTTTACGAATGAGGGTTGCCATGAAGATGTAGAAGAGTAAAAGGATGAGGCAGGTTTGCTGGCGTGGGTAGCAGTATCGAAGAGCAGAGCTGCTCAAGACCAGGAGCGGTGTTGCCGAAAGAGACAAGTGCTTGGAGAAGTCGCGAGGCATGATCCCTCCTAACCACCGGGCGGGTTTATGACTGTGTCTCAGCTTCGCGGTCGCCATAGAATCGATACGTGACCGAGCATTTCCTACGGCCTGCTTTGTGGCTGCGACTCTGAGGAAGGCGCAGGGGGGTCGCACACGTCCGGGCGCAGGCAAACAAGAAGAAGCAGTGATTCCACCGGTGAATTTTTAGAGCCGTATTACACACAAGCAGCAGTTACGTTTTATGGGCCGGTGATGGCGGGCCGCGGTAAAATATTTGCGGTCTGGTGTGAAGAGCGACGCCGGAATACGTAATATCGACTGGATATGTTGAGGAGGGTAGGATGGGAAGGGAGGGGACATCCTGCTACTTGCGAAGTGGGGGGCCCATAAGTTTTTGTCAGACCTTTCACATGCCTATTACGATGGCCATAGTCTTGAGGTTGAGGGAGGGAACACTTCGGCAGTAAATGCCGTGTCGCGGGTACCTGCTGAGCTCCGCGCCTCGCAATGTACACAATAAAAAAAACACACACACCCGCTCCATAGTGTTTGTCGGCACGTCACGCCCGTCATCGCGGTACTTGTCCGAAAATTTATTGTTCCTCTCTCTGATCAGCGTTCTTCATCCTGAGGAATGAAGCATACATTGAACATCCGACGGTGTCGCATATCTCACCCACTTTGCACATGAATTATGGACTCCGTGATTGCTCTTAGATCTCTCTTTCTCTCTCTCTCTCTTTTTTTTTCTATCGAGCTGAATAGCGCAATTGTAAATCACTGAACTCGCATTTGGGAAAACCCGGTTTCAATTCCTGGTCCAACCGTCATGATTTCGGTTTTTACATGGTTTCCCGCAATCATTAAGGGACGAATGCGGGGACTGTTCTTTCCCTGTTTCCTAACAGTTCGAGCAGAATATTGAGTCTTGAATTAACTGGCAAATAAACGTAAAGGCCAACTACCTCACTCTCCCACCGAGAAAGGCACCAAAATTATGATTTTGTGTTAAGTGTGAGATTGACGCACGATATATTACGGTGAAGTGGCTGTAGCCCGGAGATCGAACAACCTACACGTATGAAGTTGGACACGGCACATAAAATAAGAAAACATTTTTCCGTTTGCTGAGAACACTTAATTGCACTGTATACTTAATCCGAGCTACTAATTAACTCGTATATTACATAGTACAGCTATACAACTATAGTGTAGGAAAGTTTAACACAAAGAAAATATTAAAAATTTGAGGTTCGCAAGATAATTTTCAAATTGAAAACCAAATCAAGCGTAATCTGTGCTGCGTAGTGAACATATTTCAGAGTCCCAGACCAGGCACGCAGTCACCAGTCCTTTACAAAGAGCTGGATTCTTGGTTCAGACCCACAACCCACACTATCAAGAAAATGCTTCACTCAATTTATGTAGGCTGTCTATACAGGTTCCATGTCCCGTTTGTATCCTGTCGAGTGTTTCTCCATGGGTACCCCTAACAGTACAGCAATGTTCTGTACACGATGCCCGTACATCACACTTAACACTGAAACTTTGTTACAACTTGCTGTGATGTGCCAGGTATGTGTAAAAAAAATTTGAAATCACTCTCGCACATTTTCGTTGTTCTTACAGGAGTCCTCTAAAAACAATAAGTCTTAAATTTGTTTAGGTTTTCCGACATTTGCCAATAAAAATTTAGCCACTGAAGGTCCAAGCCGCAACAATGTTTCCTTTTCTTTTTCTTCTGGGGGCCGCAGGCGGCGCAGAAGCTACACCACTCGCCTCCGGGTTCGATTTCCGACGGGGTTGGTCCCCGGATTTTCTCATGGCGGGACACGTGCCGGACGATGCCGCTGGTCTGCGGGTTTTATCGGGGGTCTTCCGTTTCTTCTGCCCCTTCATTTCCGCGCTGTATCATGTCACCCTCACCAGTGCTAAAGACCTAGGTGTTGAGCGCTGACCAGAATCTCTTCACTCATTCTTTTCTTCTGGGCACGAGAGAGACATTGCCTGTTGAATGCTGATAATTGGCCGTTGAGGTGCACTAGCACAACTCATTCTTTGATGTCTAATTCATAGAGACATGTAAAATTCACGTTGTTATTTGGTGGCAGACTAGACTCCACTGATCTATACATACTCGTGCAAACTCTATGATTTCATTGCTCATGTGTAGAAACCTGAAAAATTGGCGGGTTCACTGACCTGTAGGCTAGCCTCGTGAAATCGTGCAGACAACAGCTGTTTATTAGCTGCTCGCTGACACTGTGGCATGGCTTGTGTTCAGTTACAATTTCATTATTGGCTCGGCTACTTCCAGCAAGTGTCCAATAAGTCAACGACCAATTGTGAACGTCACACAGACCTAAAGTTGCTGGAATTCTAGCTTGCACCTAAAAGATAACACGAATTTTTCAGGTCCATACTCATGTGTGTGTGTGTGTGTATATATATATATATATATATATATATATATATATATATATATATATATATATAAATATATATATATGTGTGTGTGTGTGTGTGTATGTGTGTGTGTAATATACGTGTTTGACTGCTTTACTTGCGACCGGCCATTCTACCGAGGAACTCTCAGTTATTGGCTGAAAGTGTTCCCCACTACAAGCCACGACACTACAGGCCAGTGGATATCGTCGAGCAAGTAAACAACTTGCAGGCTAGTCTGTTGTCAGAAAATAACGTGAAATTTGCATGTCTCTACAAATTCAGTGCTGTAGACAGTCCTTTTACTGAAAAGCAAAGTTACTTCACCTATCCAATTTTATTTGAAAAAAAAATTGTATATTCACTGAGGTTGTGTTGTTTCGCTCTCCTCGATATCAGGTGAGATTTTTCAACGAGCAACGAAACAGTAGAAAGAGCAGTTTCTCTCGGTGATGGCAACACGAACGACAACGAGCAATGTTTCAGCTGATCATATTTTGTTTTGACTGCAGGTAGTGGTGAATTATTGCCGTGATAGGAACACCAGAACATACAGATATAGCATGGTGCGCGGGAAAATACATGGCAGAGTCGGTAAGATGCAGTTACAGGTTGTCAGGGTGAGATGAAGACATAGCTGAATAGGAATGAAGGTAGTGTGCACTGCCGGGAAGTAGCGGAGGAAACCTGCCTACAAGAGCTGTATGACACTGAACTCTCAGGGTAGTGGGGCAGAAGGGCGGTCTGAAAACAACCCGAGAAAGCTGAATACAAGCTGTGAGCTGTGGGCCGCACCACTTCGCTGCCAACATCACCAGAATATTAACGGGATGCGTGGTACCTAGCGTTATGGGCGGTCAAGTGGGGAAAAATCATAATTTTATATTTTTATAATTCATAGTTAGTTTTGTAGACATTACTTGAGAGTACATTTTCCTCTTACGAAAAAAAAAATTAGCTTAGTCAACTATTCCATAATGGAGTCTCGAAGTCAAAATTTGCATATTTTTACTTCATACATAACTTAAGGGGCCGTGGTACATAATTCAACGCTAAAAACTGTTGGTTTCATGAAGTCAATTTGCGAAAATTAAACAATAGCAATCCTAGACAATAGTTTTAGCCAACGTTTTAAACAAAATGGTTTCCAGTGTTACGAACTTCTGAGGCACAATCTCTGACGCCGGAACCTCGTGCATTTAACTGCGGCGCAAGAGATCACGCGTGACGAATTAGTAATTCTGGATAAATATTTACTCATAATGTGGGCAAATACCGATATCTAGGATTCTCATTGAGTATTTTATCCATATTGGCTTCGAAAAAAGCGTAGAAATCAATTGATGTTTTTAGCGTTTATTTATCTACCACACACTCTTAAGAACCAGTTAACATAATGAAAAGAAAAAAAAAGTCACTTCAAAACTACATCTCACGGTCTACGGCTTTAAGCGTATAAAACACATTAATGAATATCTTTGTATTACAAAAATTGCTAAAAGTAACAAAAAATTAGCAAATTTTAGATTTTATTTAAATATAATTTTTTTTGTGGTAGATTTTTACAAACTTCAAGCAGTAACTTGGGTCATATAGTTAAAATGCGAATTATTTCATTTCATCACAATTATTAGTTTTCAAGATTTGTAAGAGGCAAACATATGCAAATATTTGATACTGAAATGCCGTTATGGGAAAATTGGCAACGCTAAATTATTTTATAAGAGGAAAATATACTCCCAAGCAACGTCTACAAAACTGACACTATTTCAAACAAATAGGCCTATGACATTGTAATTTGTGTCCACTTGAACACACTTAAGCGCCTCTAGGACGAGCGGGAGAAACCAATTATAAAAAAGACACGTAATTATCAAGTTAGTTTACCCGCCGTTCAAAAGCACAGACACAACACTGGGCTAAGCCGGCAGATAGCTGGTTAATCGGATGTGGAACACAAAGGCCAACCGGTAGGCTATACTGTTCAACAGTGTCACAGAGCTGACAGTGGTAGTTTAAAATGAAGTTAAGCCACAGGGCGCATTATGGTCGTCAGGGGTTAGAGAGCCTCCGAGCCAAAGAAAATATAGTTTCCAGTAATTGAAACTAGCTGTTGTACACTAAAATGTTTGCACTGGACAGTGAAGAGCCAGGATTGCTACATGGTTGCTCTGTACCACGCCTAGAGGTAGACTGTCTGGTGTCCGGGAACACGACCTCTTGGGCCAAGTTCGTGTGGGAACGCACAAAACACAACAAAAATACTTCAAGCTAAAAAGGCAAGACATGGCACTGAGAAAATCAATATTTTATCAATTATATAAAACTGTGGAAAACAATTAAAGGAATATTTCTTACTGAATTCAAAAATATTTTTTAGGATGCGTACAGACACAGTTGCGTGGTCGAAGAAACAATACAGTAGCATACAATTTGAAAAGCGCATAACTAACACTTGAGGTGGTTTGTTGCAAATCTTGTGTTGTCTTACATTAATGATTCCGATATAAATAGGAAAAACCTATATTATGAATTAAAACATAAACATTCAATTTTATCTTGTCTGATTACATGGCGCAGACAGAATATGGAAAAAGAACATCTGATAAATAGTAAGTTATAAAAAATATATTTTGGATAATAAGATTCACGTTACCAAAGAATGGATTAAACAAGATTAAAGGATAACAGCTAGTAGGAAGGATCTTGTTGAGATTACCATTTACCAGACTTAAAAATCAAAGTAGTTTGTTGATGTTGAAACATTATACTGCAATCGTGTCTACATATCTGGCTTATTTTATTAGTACATTCTGTTAAATGTCTTCATTATTGAACAGATTGTCACCATTCTCACACACATTTCCTGCTGGCGTTGAAAATTGACCTGCATATAGCCTATATAACTTATTGACGCCACTAGTACAGTGCTGTTGTTTTAACATTCCCTAAATGGAACTTTGAGTAGCAAGTTCATGTCGGAGCCGGTAGGGGAACCAGTAGTGTGATGGTATATTGCGATGTTAAAACACCACTGTACTAGTGGCGTTGTCAGTCATGAAAAGGTCAACTCAGTAGAAATGGTAGATAGGCTAACGCCCAGGCCTGTATTCCTAAGATCATGGCCAGAACACTGAACGTATAAAGTGTATTCTTTGTGACTTATTTGCCTTTTAGTGTAGGCCTATAATATAAATTGCTTTCTTATCAGTTTAATGTCTCATTATATTCCTTATGAATAATTGCCTATGTAGAGACTGACCTCGCCTCCATTAGTGCAACGAGCCAAAGTGTGAACCATTATGTGTACCTACTTATCTATGGTGCCAAGACATCCACTGACCTAACGCCATCACATGACCTCCGATAGAGAGCAGACCAGAAGAAAGTAGTACATGAACATTAATTTACGTTATTTGTCATTCTGTGTTATGTAGAGTTTATTCACACATCTGAACATGCTTTAACTCCGTCAACAATTGTGATATACGTTTTCAAAATATACATGTCCTTTATTTTATTATTTACTCATGTATATCGCATCCAAGCCAAATATCTATTAAATGAGCAACAATGTCCACGATTTCTGCCTAGATTACGTATAGTTACAGCCAGCGATTGTTGGTGAAAAGAATTCTGCAACAATTTATTTCAATGCCTTATGTGAACACATGTTTCTCTCCTTCATGGTCAGTGATTGGAAGTTTTTAACTTTCGGCGTCTCTGAGTCCTACCCGCAAATCAGGACGTGTGGTGTCGCGGTAACATTGTTCTGGTTGGTGCAGTCAAATGAGCCACTCCTCTGACCTATTATATTCTGCCAGTAGCCACGAACCAGAATTGCAGGTGTGCACGTTAGGCATTGAAACAAGTTGTTGCATAATTCTTTTCATCAGAAATCACTGGCTCTACGTATTAGTGAAACCACAGAATAAGCAATGACATTATATTAATACTATTTTACTACTACGTATTCTATTGTGAATCATTAGGGTTATATTTTTGATTGAATCGGAAATAGGCTGTTTACAAGTGATTGCGGTGGAACGTTTGCATTTACAAGCAAGCGCGAAAATTGTTACTTGTTACCGAAATTGCCTGAGTACAGCGGGAATTTCAAAATTGTTTCTTGCTTTACTTAACTCGCAGATAGTATTTAAATTTTAGATACATTGACAACAGTGGGAGCAGAAAACAATAATTTTAAGCGAAACGAAACCACTATTTTTGTGCTAGAAGAAACGTTTAACACAAAAACAATGTACGCATATTATCCTACAAGAATTCTTTAGTGTATCATACATGCTGTAGTGTTTTATATTAAAAATTGTTTTTTGATATGCTACTCTTGAAATAGCGTGTTACAACGTGAACTATTTTACATTTACGCAATAAATTACAAGTCCAGGTCTGCCTGAGCGTTGTATACAAACGGAACATATCGAATAACAGTCGTTCCCTATAAACGAAACGTATAACCTACATCGCTACTAAGGTAGCCAAAAACTGTAGCAGGCTGTAAACTATTTGCTGCGTGTTTGCAAACACTACTGCTACCGTAGTTGCGAAAATGCTCTGGTTCTGAAACATGCTACCAATTTAACCGCTAAAATACTCCTATTACGTTCATTGTTTTTTATTTAGGAAGGGAGAAATAAAGGAGGGGGGGGGGAATCCAGACCCTAGATAATTAAATTTCGTAGTTTAAAATTTCGGTATCTGAATGGATATCGCGACTGCGACACAAACAGAGCGGAGTCGATTTTAGCGAAAAATAATTGTAAAAGTTGGACTAGACCTGCGCTCAAGAAACGAAGTAAAGGCTGTAGTTAGTAGTCTGATAATGCTTCGGAATGAATTAAGGTTAGTTTACTCACATTATTTTGTGACGTAGACGCCATTTTGGATATAATCAATCTTGAAACGTTATGGCTATGTGCACTGTTAAAAATTTCCGTAAATTCACGGAAATATTTACAAAAAAGTACTGTAATTTTACGGAAGTGGCTTCCGTAATATTTTGTTTACGGAAATTTGTCCGTATTGCCAGTTTACGGATGTTTGACCGTAACTTTCCATAAATTCATGAAAATATGTTTCTACAATTTTAAAGCGTATTTTACTGTGTTTCTTAAAAAAAAGTGGTATTAATAATCACTATGAATCCTGGATGTCAAATACAAAAGTTGTCTCTCATAAAGTTGATATCTTACCACTGCATGGAACTCATTTACTCATAAATTGTCAATGTGGTTCAATGGTTAGAGGTTCTGCCTGGCAATTAAAAGGTCGTGGTTTCGAATCCCAACAACTTCGAAAATTCTTCAGGTAACTAAATAGTGCGTCAGAATCTCGATAACACATATCTAATAAGAAAATGTTGTATTTCTAGAAAATGGAGTGCTAGTAGATTACAGAAATTTAATTTTTTTTGCGGAAAACGGATTTTCCGTTATTTTACGGAGGGTTCCGTTATCAAGAAAAACTGAGTATCCGTTGCTTTACGAAGATTTCTGGATAATTTTTTGCCAGTACTTTTCCGTAATTTCACGGAATTTTTTTCTAACAGTGTGACGAACACAAAGAAGCTGCGCCATAGATGTTTATGGACAGAAACCAAGCAAATCTGCTAACAGGAAAACAGAGCACGTAATATTTCGTTTCTGGGCAAGCTTCTAGGTATGAAAACTGCTGTGCGCAGCAAGACAGACCCCTTGAGAGGGTGCTGAAACGTGGCTTACACGGAAACAAAAACGCTAACAGAAAACTGGCATGAAAACTGCTATGGAAACGGGCATCGTGTGAGGCGGGCTTCTGACAGGCGCTCGAACTGCGTGCAGGATGTTCGCAGTTACGTTTTTCTCAGAGACCAGTAAACTTGCGTCCACAATGCTTATATACGAAAAGAAAACACACTTCAGACTACTTGGGAATGTGACTTTCAAGACACCAAGCACATTGGAAGCATTATTTTAAAGCCCTCAAACTTGGCTGAAATCAGCTTTTTCACGCGGTTGTTTCTCTAGATATATGTAACGGAATTTTTCGAAATTGAGGTCCACAAGTACATTGGACTTTGCTACAGTGACGCGTTCAGTAAAATTATAGGCTCACCGCTTACAGTCCCACAGTAAAAACGTTAAGGCGGGAACACTGTGCGCGTATTTACGACTCTGGCCGTAGAGGCGATATCACAATACATGAGCCGGCTGACGTCACTCGTAGCGCCTCGTCGATATTCGCCTCACACACAAACGTGCCCGTCACCAGAGTACGAGCCACTAATGACTGTACAGGCGGTTAGAACTCGTGTCACAGGACGAAGCCACAGCGACAATATACGAGCGCTGCTGGTATGTGAGGAAGAATACACATCTCACAGACGCCGAGACTTAGCAGCTTAGGGAGCGCGAGGCAGAGTTGGAGCAACACTCATGGGGCTGACGGGCGAATATCTGACGTCCGCCAAGGAAGGCCAGCCTCTCGGACAAATTGGACGCCGTCGGTCAAGATAAGAGCCAGTCGGGACAAGTGTTTTTACCTCGCGGTGCGTTCAAGGGGCAGTCGGTGTCTCGGGACAAGATACTAGCGACGCGAGCGAACCGGTCGAGGTTCGACCAGAGGACGTTGAAGCTCCAGGGCGGAGCATGAGGGTGGGCGGGTATGTAGGACGCGCGGAAGAGGGACGGAGGAAGAGCGCACTAGCGTACCCAGGGTTGTCGCGCTGCCGGGAACCTACTCATGCTAATGCGACCGCATTCTCGTCCGCGCTGGCCATTGTCCGCGCCCGGGCACACACACACACACACCATTAACGACTGCCCCCTCCCTCCTCCTAGAGTCCTGCTGGCTCTCGTAGCGAGGCCACTCGAGCAATAATTAAGTGCGAGCACGTCTGCCATTGAATGGTAATCAGGGCGTCATCTGGGAGCGGGCGGGGGCCGGGAGCCATGGCTGCGTGGCGTATCTGCCGCAAACATCGGCCCCTGGCAGGGTGCAAGGGTCAGTGCCATTCACGACCCGCGCAGCGCTCCCACGGTTACGTCCGCAGATGTCTTATCTCTGGCCCGGTCCAGCTCTCCTGCACTTGTGCAGCCTCCCTCCCCACCTTCCTGTGTCCTTCCGGGAAGTGACGTCCTCTCCGCGACTACACTCCACACACCTCATGTTAGTCTCTCTTTCCTATACCTTCAGTACATTCCCCAAGCGGGAGTGTTAGATCATTTTCTTGTATTTTTGTTTCCAAGCCACAACATTTATTCAAATTGCATTATCAAAATTTTCTCATTGATAAGAAATAGGATACATTCTTGATAAACTGCTTAACATAAATAATAATGAATTAATTTGTCAGACAGAATCATTGCAAGTGAATCATGGGTTAACTTTCAAGAATCATTGCAAGTACATTATAAGATGAACATATAACGCTATTATAATCTCCGAAATTCGCCACAGATATCTCATATGCCTGAAAATTGCCACATTAAAAAAATTAAAACAAGTTATTGCAGAAAATCGATAAATTGTAATTTAGCATCTAGCTATCCCCCTTAATTAAGGCGATGTTCTGTCCAGGACGCTGAGAGGTATTCAGATCTTCTGAAGTATGTTAGATAAAAGTTTAACGTACGCTAGTGATGTCATAGCGAATACCAATCGAAGATCATTACACGTGTTTGTACCCATTTCCAGTTTTCCACTCATCTTGAAAGGTTATTTTTACGAAACCGAACTTTTATACGTATGCAAATCTTGGGAAGTTTCATGAAATCGACATAAATGTATACAGTACATATTTGTCTGTAATATTACGTCATAAAATGATAGCCTCTCCTACATACTTTCTGTACACATCTCGACACGTTTGAACGGTAAGAACAATGTGGAAATATCACTGCCAAATTGTATGTCAATGAATTTCTCAAAAAGCTAAATTTTAAGTTCATTGCAAGTATCCGACTGTTCCTAGATCGTAAAGCATGTCATAAACTGTATTTTGAAAATGAGTAGGCATGTATGCCGTTTTTTAATGAAGAAGAAAAACAGTTAAATGAAATCAAGTTTGAAAGGCTCTCATAGGGAGCACATGCCTCAACACTCGCCGTACTTAGTCCACTGTTGCTCAAACTACTCACAGCATGACTTGTTTGTTCAGCAACAATGTCTGCGGCAGACTGACAGCGCTTTGTTTCGCACACGGTGCTAGGTGGCACTGTTGCTCACAGTAAGCTCGTCGAAGAGTGCACTGGACGGTATAGCTGCAAATAAAAAGAATTTAATGACCAAGATCTATTCGAATAATACTTTTGGACACTGTTATCTTTCCGCTACTACACTGCATAATCAGTATCGTAGGTCAGTGTTAACTCCAGTGAGCTATATTCGCTACGCATGATTTAATTAATGCCCATTAAATTTCCTTTATTTCAAACAATCGCAAATAACTTGAATATTGTTTAACCAAATGCTTTGAAAAAATTTGAAACTGTGTACAGTCATACGATACAAACTTTTGCCAGAGCGTTTTTTTTTAAATAATGTACGGTTTGCTAGCAAAAAACAAGTTATTTTTCTTCGTTTTGGTTTATTTTGACAAAAATATGTAATAATTCAGGGGCAAAAATCTAAAAATCCGTTTGGTGTATTGCAACAGAAAAATTAGATACAAACGATGATATTATGTAAGTGATAAAACTGAAAGAATGAATTTTTGATGTAAGCCTATGTATTAATTTGCGTTAAAAATATATTTTCGACACTGACTGCAAAACTAAACAGCGAGCCCTTAAGTCTGTTTTATTAACATCGTAGTACAACATACCACTACATGAAAATGCCGGCTTGCCTAACTTTTCTGCCTCACAAATAATTTCTGTTACATATTCGGTTTAAATTCACATAGAGACAGGAGTTCGCTTTTTTGTGTGTTAATAATGTTTAATTTATGATGTTCAAACATTCATAGGCATTTGTACCTTCGACATTAAGGCAGCCGCTTGTCTGGCGCTCGAACTACGTGCAGCGTGTTCGGAGATATTTTATTTCTCAGAGACCAATAAAAGAGTGCCCACAATGCTAATCTACGAAATGAAAATACACTTCAGGTTACTTGTGTAAATGACTTTGAAGACACCATGAGCACTGAAAGCATTATTTTGAATTCTCAAACTTCGCAATTTTTTTTTTGTACGGCTGATTTGTTTGAAATTTAAGTCTAAAACTACAATGGACTTTGCTACAGTGACTAGTTCAATAAAATAATACGGTCAGCGCTTAAGGGCTTATTACCGAGTTTTGCAGTGATTTCGAAAATATTTTTTTCATTGCTACCTAATTCTCATATCAAAATTTTGCTCCATAGTTTTGACATTTATATGTTATAATTTGTAGCTGAATTTTTTGTAGTGTTGTACTGAACGATTTTTTTTTTTTTTTTTTTTTTTTTTAGATTTCATCACCTAAAGTACCATGTTTTTCTGTCGTGAAAATAAGCAAAAATAAAGCTATATATATATATATATATATATATATATATATATATATATATATATATATATATATGTGTGTGTGTGTTGGCGAATGGTACATCATTTTCAAATGCATCCACAGTATTCTGAATTGTGTGACTGCACATTGACTCAAATTTTTTCAAAGCTTTTGGTTAAACAATATTTGAGTTATTGTCACCATTCTAAAAAAATCTCAGGAACAAGCCCTTAAGAGTGCGTGGTAGATAAATGAACGCTGTAAACATCAATTGATTTCTACGCTTTTTTCGAAGCCAATTTGCACAAAATACTCAATGACAATCCTAGATAGTGGTATTTGCCAAATTTATGAGTAAATATTTATTCAAAATAACTAATTCGTTACGCGTGTTCTATTGCGCCGCAGTTAAATGCACGAGGTTCCCACGTCAGAGATTGTGCCTCGGAAGTTCGTAACACTGGAATCAATTTGTTTGAAACGTTGGCTAAAACTATTGTCTAGAATTGCTATTGTTTAATTTTCGCAAATTGACTTGTAGAAACCTACAGTTATAGATCATTGCTTTTAGCTTCGAATTACGTACCACGCCCTCTTAAGGCGGCCGCCTAACCACGCTTCAAATGCGTTGTATAGGTCATTCGGAATAAAGTGAGCACTAAAGATTTTACCTTTGAAAATTAATCACTAGTCATTACTGCGCATTAGTCAACATTAACAATAGTTACATTATTGTTTGTATGGTTGGTAGCGAATCATTGCATGCAGTTCCGTGTATTTTCTTATTTGAATACAGCATTAGTGAAAGAACACCAAATGCAACCGACCTCTCTGTATACTATATACTTAAAAATATTTATTAATGATATTATTGACATGCCTACTGACTGCGTAGTTTGACTTGATTAGCGCCACTTGAAAATGATGCAACCGCCCGCTAAATTCGCATTTCCGCTAACGCTCACGCCACAGACGTAGTTCAAAATTCCACCGACGGGTGGCACCAGAGTTAGGTTTTCGCCGCTTTGCTCGCTGTGTTTGTCCGTTGTGTAATAAATATGGGTTTCTGATGAACACGTTCAAAAGTATTAGAAGTAACTGTTTATGAATATCATTGGTAAATGATGTGAATTTATTAGTAATCTGGTATGTTTTACGATCGCCAGCCTTAGCATATGGAATTAGAAATAGCATTTTTTCTGTTTTGCACATTAAGAAAATACGTTATTTGTTGATTTTGTTGATCGCGTCGTTGTCGTTTTTGACAGAATGCTAAATGGAACTTGAAATCTTGAATTGCGTGTGTCGTGTTTCAAATTATCTTTTTTTCATGAGTGTTTCTTTCTTCAGTATGTGTAGTCGTAAGTTGTTTAATTAACTTGAGAATTTATTTTCCTGGAGACTTAAGAGGGTGTGGTACATAATTCCACGCTGAAAGCAATAATCTATAACTATAGGTTTCTTGAAGTCAATTTGCGAAAGTTAAACAATAGCAATCCTAGACTATAGTTTTAGCCAACGTTTTAAACAATACTGTTTCTAGTGTTACGAATTTCTGAGGCATAATATCTGACGCCGGAACCTCGTGTATTTAACTGCGGCGTAAGAGATCACCGTAACGAATGAGTAATTCTGGATAAATATTTCCTCATAAAGTTGGCAAATACCATTATCTAGGATTGTCATTGAGTACTTTATTCGTAATGGCTTCGAAAAAAGCGTAGAAATCAATTTATGTTTTCAGTGTTTGTTTATATATAACGCACTCTTAAGGGCATGGGCCCGAGTTTCTTAGCATTTAACGACAATTATTTTTTAAAAAATAAATGGGAGCCGATATCGTAAGATCGCTTCGTAACTTGGCTATGGCTGATTTAAACTGCATACTCTAATTTTGTCGAGTCAGAAGACTGCAAAATAGTTGCTAATTAGTTAATTAACGAAATTTCCTTTTAATTGATATATTAACTATACTCATCATACAGTTTGTCTCGAAAAATTACATGCATAGTAAAACCAATTTGCAACAAAGTTACGAAGCAATTTTACGATGTTGGCTCTCGTATGGATTTTAAAAAAAATAATTCTCTCGAAAGCCGAGAAACTCGGGCCCAAGCCCTTAAGTGTAGCAGTATTTATAGATGTTGGCCGACCGGACTAGGAATGGGTCGGGAATAGCAGTAATTACAAGGCTAACAAAGTTCTCAATAGTATTCCTAAGCAAAGATCACTTACACGTTCTGGCCAATTAAAAAAAAAAAATGTATATATATTTTTTTGTATGAGCCGAAACTCTGCGCGCCGTTCGGTACCTTGTGCAGACGGCCACAAAACAATAACAAATAGGTCTTTGGTTCCGGTGAGGGGTGACGTGAGATGAGTATAGGGCGAGTACGTAGTGATGTAGCTGGGGAACAGATATCTCCGAGAAAACCCACCTATCTGCGGCATCGTCCGGCACGCACTATTCCCATATGAGAAAATGCGGGTAGACCGCACCGGGAATCGAGCACGGTTCGCCTTGGTGGTAGGTGAGTGCTCTAGCGACTGCGCCAACCACGGCCTCGGCTGATAGGGTGCAGGTGAACGGTGCAACCTTGACCTGGTGCACTAGGGCGGTGAGTTGTGACGTCGTCGCTGTAGTCGCGGGTCGTGCCTCGACCGTCCGCGGGCGGAGATCCTCTGGAGGTCTCACGTTGCGTCCAGTCTCCCACGACGCTGCCTCCATCCTCTGCTTCGCCGCTCTTGCTACACGCATGCAACCATAGCATTGCCGCCCGCAGTAGACAACAGAAATAAACCTAGGGACCTGTCCCAATAGGTTCCTAATATTTCATCAACAAGGTACTTTTTTAACTATTTGTAACCGTAAACTTCACACTGAAAGAAAATAGTATTGTAAGTACCACACTTCTCTTAAAATAGGTACCATAGTTGTCTCTATTGTAACATCTATATGGTGCCTACAACAATGCTATTATTTCATAACAGAAAATAAATACATCGTTAGGCACTGAAAGAAACATTTTTGAAATTTTTGTTTCAACAACGCGAAATAAATATTTGCTTCATCTAACAAGAAATTCCGTAACAATAAGCAAACACCAGAAGAAACACGCGTGAGTATGTAGACCTGACAAAAATGTGGCAAGTTATTTTCACCTGGCAACAAACTATTTGGCTGACTCAAATGAAATAATTTGTTCGAAAATACACAAACGTACAAACGTTAATGTTAGCCGCGTAGTTTTTCCATTTCTGTAACAATGGTACTGAAAGCAATATTTCTAAGCGTATTTAATGATGCTTCATTCAGGTACTAACAGTGAAGATAAAACAATTTCTACTGAAGACGAAAAATAAAACGTAACATTTGGTGTTATACATCTGTGTAAAAACCTTGCTCTTACGATCCATATATCCGTGACGGTGCCTTAATTACTAACGTCCAGTCTTGCCCGTGGATGCAAATGAGCGATTTTCAATGCGATAGGTTCATGTTTCGGTTCTCAGTGCCTCCATGTATTTTCTGTAATAGTTCAGCTCAAAATATATGCACTGCAAAGATATATTCAGTTGTACTGACCAAATATTACAATATTCTAACAAAATAAGAACAAAAATGTTATTTTGTTGTAGCAACAGTAATATTAATTTGGTAGTATACTAACAAATATTTGTTAACTCCAAGCAGATTTCGTGTATCTTAACTAAACATATCCCTCTGGCCGCCTGTCCATGTGCGTGCCTGAACTATTTTTGCTTAGTACCAATTTTAGCCCCCTCCCCAATTCCCAGCAGTTTTTAAAGCTTATTTCGTTGCGGGTTACCAATAAATTTCTATAGGGGCGGCCTAGACGTGAAGTTATGTTGGCAGTGTACAAAAAAAACTAGGTATCTAAGGTTGATGTACGATATAGGCCTAACACGAAACTCAATGCTAGCATGACTACCAGATATGCACACTAGTTAGTAGAATACACTCTAACTAGAGACCCGAAAATGTTCAGGATTCGTTTGAAAATACGTTACATTTCAATCTCCTGTACACGTTAGTTACTTTCATGAATGGGTTTGTATAACCTGGAGGACTATGAAGCATTATAATACATGCATGCAAACACTCGCTTACACTAACGCAATCTTGTTACACATATAGGCCTAGGTATACTCTCACTGAAGAAACAGCAAACTAACAAGTAGCTGAGGACAATATGTACACATTACTGTGGAGTCTAGCCTGCTGGTCGTTGAACCCGCGAAAATTCCTGGTTTCTAACTATAATAACATATTCAAGAGACACAATTTAGTATATTAAAATAATTACGTACCCGGTATTTTGGTATCAAGTTATTAGTATGCATTTTCAGTAATTATACTTTCCTATTCGACATGAAGAAGACTCGGTGTTTTAACTGTTTTTAAGATACTTAAATATTCTTTAAGAGTTAAATAGTAAGTTT
This sequence comes from Medauroidea extradentata, assembly GCA_003012365.1. NCBI lineage: Eukaryota > Metazoa > Arthropoda > Insecta > Phasmatodea > Phasmatidae > Medauroidea > Medauroidea extradentata. Next base: position 43,585 of record PNEQ01104270.1, read on the forward strand.
TTATTAACGTCTTTAAAACCTTTTACAAACTAAATTTTGATACCTAAACAAGTGAAGCCCAATTAATGCATAACCTACTCAATTCTAAAGAAAAAAAAACTAAATAAAAATATGTAAAATAATGATTGGGGATTGAAAATTACTACACCATATTTTAAAACTAAAATATACGCAATTTAATAACAGTAGGCCTACTAATTTACTCACATGGCAGTTCTCAAAGCCTCAATTTCGGACATGGCAACTGACGAAAATACATTAGTTTGCGTCAAATGACTTCACTGATGCCGTGTGTGGGATGCGTCACGTCCGAGGATACTTGGAAATTGCAGAAGATGGGCTGAATGTTAATAATTTCCTTGTCTTTCACGTGTGATTAGGATGTGTTTTTTTCTCTTTAGTACGCCGTCTCTTACAAGTCTCTTATTCGCCTGACTTGTACAAGCTGTACATAGATCTCGCAAACCATCTCCATTGCAACGAACACCCTTGCTAAACATTTCAAAATGAATTTCATGTCAATTTAATACCCCGCAGAAAATTTTAACCTAAAAATATACAAGTAACTAGGTAGGTTACATGAAGAATTATGTGTTATATCCTCTTCTTATTACCGAAATAAGGTAATTAGTTTAAATTTGCAACAGTTTCTCAGAACTAATATAAATACTGTATTTCACCGGGAGCACTTATATACAACCTTAGTAGGCACTTCTAAGTAAGGCATCAAGATAATACAAGTGACTAAAGGCGGATTCATAACCACACTTAACGTACATACGAACACACGTACGTTAAGTACTATACAGATTGGATTCACAAAATGTTACCTAGACATGCGCGGAAATTGTTTATGTCATAACAAGATGTCGGTATTAAATTATTTTACTTAAATTTTATTTTTCGAGGCGTATAAAATAATTTATGATTACGAGATAAATGGTTTATAAACATAAATTAATATTTAACTGCGTCTTACGTTTGTGCATGCTGCATTCACAACCACCACTGTCACGTACGTACGCACGCTACGCGAGGATATGAATTCTAGCATGCAAACTAGGTGATTATACACGTACGTACGCGTGTACGCTATGTGGTGATTGTGAATCCAGCTTAAATCCTGACACTTTCTCTCTTATCCTCCATCGAATTTGCGCATTCTGCCCGAAGGCGTGTTACTAGTGCGAAATATCGTGTGGTATTTCAGTTTCTCCCAACGTTCTTAGAAACTAAATTTCACAAAATTAAACGATTTTAGCATTTCTGTATAAACTTCGAATACTAATTGAGTATAGAATTTCTTATGGCGGAAACGTTTCTGAAATATGTTTACCGTTGAATGTTAAACGAACCCTTCCGGGGTATGAACTTCGTAATCGGACACAGGTAAGTCAAATTCTCGACCAAAACAGCTCACAGAAGATAAATTGCCCGTGCATCAATTGTTGTATAAGTTGCTGCTGTAAAGCACTCACATGGTGGCACGTTGGTGTGAAGTTAGTAAAGAGAAGAAGCACAAAAGAAAGCATAACTGAAAAAATTGGTTCATGCTGTTCATTTACAATGAAGAGGTAACATCTACACATGATATGATTTGTCTGAATGAAATATATTTATATTGCTGCGAGCGTAATTTGCACATGACAAATGTTCGAAAGTAAACGATATTGCTAATATTGCCAAATGTTGCATAAAGTACAAAATTTAATAATATGTAATTTACTAAAATAAATAATTCTGCTAATTTAAGAAAAATATATTTTTCCCAACTTTGCATGTCCTAAGAAATATTATAAAAGTAATTTGGACGTCCCCGTACCCACAATAGCGATTTAATAAAAGGTCATGTTTTCCGAAAGTATTGTCGCTAAATTGATGTTTCGTTACATTTGAGTACCTTGAATCGTGACCCCGGGTCACGATTCCCGAAAATCTTGTTCGTTAAATTATTGTTTCGTTGAATCCGAGTACGTTAAATCTGGTTCTTGCAAAGTTACTCCGCAGTGGACAAATAAGTGTGTTCTGTTTCATTATCTAAATCTAAGAATCTACTATCGAGTTATATCTACATTATAAGTAAATGTTGGCAGCAAATGGAAGAAGGTTATTTTTGTAGTGAAATTAAGGTTTTTGTAAAGAGAAAAAGGAATGTTTTGTTTTTGTGTTTCACAGAAAGGATTAAAACTACTTAAATATTCTTTCTAATAAATGCCAAACCACATAAATACCTGTTTTTATGCACATAAATACGTTACTTACGCCAGCTATAAACGTGCGGTTGTGTGATAAATATATTTTTTTCTAAATTGTGACACGACAGCCTATCGACATGAGAAAGTTATTTATTGTAAATGTTTTCGTACTTACATACAATTTAGTAGAGAACCATACCGCGCGTAGGTAGTTTTTTGGCGAAAAATTATTGCATCACAACTCAGAAGTTTATTATAAAACTTCTCATTATACGTGACTGATGAGAATATCACACAAAGTACATGTGTGCAATACGTTCCAATAATCTTTAAAACCTGGTTTCTAGCATGCAAAAATTGCGACAGTGTTTTTTTTAGTAGTGTTTTGGTATGAACATATTGTTACACTTGTTTTTAGAATTATATCATATTATAGGTTTGCCTCTGAATGTATTATAGAGGTGCGATATCGGCTATCAAAGTGTACACTAGTTCAGTTACTTGGGCCTAGAGGCTAAAATAATGCGTAATACCCGTGTCTGTGTCGCCCTCACTGCCTTCTATCTTCTTGGCCTCGAACGCACAAAATTACGTCCAGCTAGACGGCTTTACGTGGAGGACAAAGACGACATCAACAAAGCTGCATTGCAAACTGTTATTCTTGTGTATGTAACTAAGATTTTCGTTTTTATGCTAACCTGGTGACATAAGAATATGTTTCAGCCACTGATATAAATGCATGAAATTACTGATAGTGTAAAGAATTTTTGGCGACTGTTTATCTAACGTTCTGCGATATTAAAAGAATAAAATATTAATTGATGCGGAAATGTGTTTCAGGAGACAAATGTCATATTCGATAATCGGGTGTTCTATTGGTCTTCCTATTTTTATGTTGTAAGTAGCATAGGTTATTGCTGGGTCTACTACAGAAATATAAGTTGACAAACAACATAAGAGTGTTATTTATACATGTGAAATAACCAAAATGTGAGATGTTTGCGAAATCAAAAAAGTTCCAACTTAAACTTTATAAAGTATTGGACTACGGTAAAATTATACTTGTTTAAAATTTCGATTATTGACAGCATTACTTAAACGAATCGTTAAAGATTCATACCATTTAATTATATGGAATTTTGAATAATGATATTAGATTTGTATACCTATCAACTATTATTTTAATGTTAATTTCTGTACAGTATGCTTACAAATATCGAACATTAATTATAACAAATTAAAAATTCCAGCAATGTCCGTCGCAAACAAATTTATTGAATGTGTTACCACTCAAAAGAATAATATTTGTTGTGTTAGTGTGATATTTTGTTCGTATTTATAAGTCCGTAAACAACGGTGATCATGCAAAATTTCCGCAAGGTAATTGAGCAATTATTTGTTGTAAATTTACCTATAAAAATTTGCTTAATTTTTGTTTTATATTTCAAACACATGTACCCAGTGTTTAAAGTTTGTCGCCGTAGTACTAAGCAAGGGGATAGCACGAGGATAGTGATACTGAATAAATCTATATGGAATAAAAGTCTAAAATACATGTGAAGTTCAATATTGTCGTAAACGGCAAAATATTTGTTGATACTGTCTTTACTAGTTCGTAAACTTGATACCAGATGCCAGTTATTTTCGTGTGATAGCGCGAATTGGCAGGCAATAAACTGATTCGCAGTGTTTCAGTTGTACCGCAGGAATTATGTAACTTTAAGCTGTGACCCTAACATTTTATTACTGGAAAATTTGAACCAAGGTTCACAGCAGGCGCCGTTAATTAGTTTCTTAGCTGCGCGAAAATTCCATTTTCATCCAATTGGAGGGCTCGGAACTAGCTTTTCCAATACTCGTGATGTTTTAAAAGTACTTAATTAAACACGTTTTCTTTTGGTAAATGTTTAACCTATGATGTGAACACTTATAATACTTTTACAAATAATAAACACATAGGTTATTTATAAACCACTTCAGCGCAGTTCAGGTGCCAGACAGACAGACACTATAAGGGTAGTTCGCTATCATTATTGTTCCCTATTGCATTTGCTATCATGACTCATGTCGCCCGTCAACAGTGACGAACCACGCTTGTGTTCCTAGGGAAGCGATTCTAGCACGTGGGAATCGCGCCGAGCGATGCCGTTGTTTGACGTGTTCCTCGGGGGTCTCCCGTTTCCCCTACCCTTCATTCCGGCGATGTTCCGTATCATCCTCAAATGATCTCTCGCCAGCGTTTAAGATTTAGGTATTATCCGCAGAAGAAAATATCTTCACTTCCCGGTAAGCAGTATTGCATCCTGACTGGATTTATTTGCTTGGACATACTCCAGTATGTCCAAGCAAATAAATCCAGTCATGCACTCCCATTGCACATTTCTTTCAAAGATGGTATTACATCCTGTTATACACTCTGAGCACGTGGTATGTATTATCGTTAGAGATTATGTTTTATTGCGGGAAAACTTGACTGTTTGCTGGGTTTAAAAGTACGTTAAGCTTACGATAAGATCACAGGTTTTTGCATGCACGTGGAGCTGTTACCCTATTCGACTGTGCCAATGAGATTCCCGGTATCGTAATATATGGTAAATGTTATTGGTCTGAAGACAACTACGTTGTGTCAGACTTATATAACGAATCATATATGCTGCAAGAAACTACAGCGTTTCCAAGGTAATGTTGGCACAAAAAAATTTCGCGATATATCGCCATCTCTAATTATCGTTAGGGCCACGAACGTTCCTCGAAAAGAATTTTGCTCCAATTTATTTAAGTGATTTACGTGCACATCTGCAATTCCGCTCCATAGTCTGTGAATGAATGTTTTAACTCCCCGTGTATTGGAGTTCTGCCTGCAAATCATAGACGTTAGCTGTTGCAGTAATCTTGTTGTAACTGGCACAGTCAGTTATAAGACATCACTTCACAAAGACACGCTGCCAATAACCATGAAGCAAAGCTACAGACGAGCACGTAAGGCACAAAAATATAATTTCGTTGCCCTAATTGACTGGAGACAATAAACCAATAGAGTATTTTCCTGTTATAGGTTGTTCGGGATAAAGTGAGCGTTAACAATTTGACCTATGAAAAATATCGCTAGTCGTTACTGCATATAATTCAACATAAACTGTAATTGCCTTACTGTTTGTATGGTCGGCTGCGCAATTACGCAGTACAATTACGTGTATTTTCCTATTCAAATTCAACAATACTAAAAGAACATCAACCGAAACTGACATAATTGTATTTTATATAATTTATAAACTTTTTTTATCATACTGTATAGATTCATACTGACAGCACAGTTTACCTTACATGCGCAAACATCAAGCAACGACTCCAGAGAGTCAGGTATTTCCCGGCGCCGGCCATTACGCGCGGAAAAATACGAATTTGCTGAAGATAGAACTTTAGCAGGGATTTTTGAGTGCTCACTTTATCCCGAACCGTGAAATGTGACGGTGTCGACAAACTCACGGCCACCAGAGGCTGAAGTGAGGGGTGGGTTGTGTGATAGGATCGTTTTGTTACTTGCCTTTTGCGCGCTTCTGGCTGAAAAGTGTACCTGCCACTACCAGTCTAATGATTACATAGACATCTCAGACTTGTGTACTGTCATTGCTAAGAACCGCTTACATTGAAACAGATCCAAGGCTTGCCAAAGCCCATCAAATAAGTCATGAGGTCAATGAAGTAATTACAGGCTTTTAGGTAAAACCTGGTGATCTAGTAAACCTGGCCACATGACTGATAAATTCTACCTCCCTTCGGTAGGTTACATACGAGGAAAGCTGTGTCATTTTGGATTGATATATTGTCGGCTTACTTCTAAAACCTCGTAAGTCCAGATTTTCCAAGTTAACATTCCAGGTGAATTTCGTGCTAATTTTCATAGTGCTTCTAGTGTTAAAACCTTGTTAAGTCTTCTGTGCGTTACCTATCTTCTATACTCAAATTAATAAAATCTTGCATCTATGGTGTAGCATGACCTCAAAAGTTGGTTTTTGCTCTCATCTGAGAAATGGACTAACACGAGGTTTGAGAAGTAAGCCGACGATATATTTCTCGCCATAATTCTTGGTTCAGTAACTTATCTGAACATTCAACTTCGTTTGGGCTCAAGATATGTAGTGATAGGGCTTCTGACGTAACCTATAGTTCGGCCGCGGCACATAGAACAAAGCGTCCAAAGTAATTAAAAAGTATTACTATACTGACGTTTCTACACGGTCGACTGATGCAGACATTCAGTCAATACTAATTGTTTATAAACTACATAGTCTTACTCTATACTTCAACGTCGCACAGAATTTTAATAGCGAAGTTCAAATATATTTAATTCCTGACCATGAATAGATTTGAGATGAAAGTTGGAAAAGGAGGACAGAGCAGCCCGCTTTGCGGAGGACAGCAGGATTAGGTGCAGAGAGAGAGAGAGAGAGAGAGAGAGAGAGAGAGAGAGAGCATTTTTTCTTCTGAGAAACTTCTCAACGTGTTTCTCATTTGTGCATTTACGAAAATAACAAACACTTTAAACAACGTCGGAACGGTAGTTTCAAAACATCACTTTAACTAGAACGATCATTTCGGAAACTCTCAAAATGACTAAAAAGTCTCTTCCAATCTATTATTGCTAGAGATGACGGATTATCGCAGGAAAACTTGACTATTCGCTGGATTTCAACACACGTTCAGCTTACCAGAAGAATATTGGCTTTAGCTTATACTTGGAACTGTTACTCTATTTGACTGAGCCAATAAGAACCGTGATATTGTAATACGTTGTGTCATAAGTATATCACACAATCTTATATGTAGGGATCCTCGTTTTTCGCGAAAAGAATTTTGCCTCACTTTATTTCCGAGCCTTACGTACACACCTGCAGTTCTGCTTCGTGGTCAGCGATAGGATATTTTAACTGACACGAGCCTTGAGATTCTACCGGCAAATCACAGACGTGTGGTGTTGCAGGAAAGTTTTTGTAATTGGTTCAGTCAAATGAGATTTGGCTCTTCACATAGACACGCTGCCAATAACAGTGAAACAGAATTTCAGATGTGCACGTAAGGCACAGAAACAAACTGGGGCAAATTTCTTTCCGCGAAAAAAACAGGGTCCCTACGTATATGTTACAGGAAACTACAGTGTTTTCAAGATTTTGTTGGCACAAAACATTTACGCGATACATCATCGTTAAATACATGCAAAATTCGCGTTATCATTTGTTATCAGACTAAACTTCGCGTTCCTATACATAACAGAGCATAATCTGCGATTTAATTGACCACGAACTTTTATATGTTGTTATTTATAAGTGTTACGTCTTGATAGAGATTGGCCTCTCTACCGTGTAAGCACTCTTCGCGGCAACTCACGGCAATATCGGCCAGCGGGAGACGTCGAACGAGCCTATATTCACTTGGAGTCTAGTCAGCTGCCAGAAAATAACGCGAATTTTGCATGTCTCTGATTATTGCTAAACAACTTCTCACTGGATTTTTGTGAAACTGCGATAGAAAAGTGTACAGGGCTTTGCTTAAAACTGTTCACCAATAAAAATATGGGGTCACCGCTGAAAGTGTCTTTTAGGCGAGTGTCTACGATACCACTGCACGCCGTATCAGTGTCGTACAGTAGAGGCGATACCGCACCAGATGAGCCGGTCAACATTGCCCTTGGCGTCGACTAACACACGGCTACAAGAGGCTGAAGTGAGGGGAAGGGGCAACACAACGGCCACGCCCGAGCTGGGATTCGAACCCAGGACCTGTAGCACCTTAGAACTGTGGCTAACCGACGAAACTACGGAAGAGAGAGAGAGAGAGAGAATAAGGCTCGCGCAGAGAAGAGCTATGCGCGAGCAGGTGGAAGATGCAGTGCGGCCAGGCTGATGGGTGGTGGTAATTGCCGGCGGGCTCCAGGAAGGATTGTTTGGGAAGAGGGTCACCATCTCGCGCTAGGGAGATGACACGACAAGCCGCCTCGTCACGATGGTATCGGGGACGACACGAGAGAAAGCACGCGACCTCGTGCCAAGCTCGCCAGCTTGGCGAACATGCGCCCAGAGGCTGCCTTGTCTCGCTTCTTAACAAGCCCTCGCCCCGCCTTAATTGACGTATTGTCTGTGTCTGCGAGCCGGCTTTCCACTCCACTATCTGCGTGCGATACACATTGCTTCCGCCTTCCTGTCCTCATCACGCATTTTATTTCGCACCATTATTAAATACCGTGGGTATGTTCACCGCGGGAGAACCTAACTCTTCGATCTTCGTGGCTCAATTAGTCGCTTGCCGGCCATCACGGGAGTGTGGCCCGTTTTCCGAAGACTGCGTCAGGGTTTGGCTTTACGATTAAAGTGTTCGAAATTCAACCCGTGTTAAATTAACCCGTGTTGGGAATTTCGAATGATTGCCTCTCCATCAACCAACTAAATGAAATAACGTGTAAAGAACACTCTGCGGCCGTATCATTTAACAATCTTTTTATCATAAAAATATGTAAACTTTTTTTGGATTTACACAATCTAAAACCTAGACTGGCATTGCAGGCGTTCATAAAATTCTGGTAATCGACAAACGTGGTCACGTGAAGAGAGAACCTACCCTACCCCAGCGAGTAAATTTTTCGTAAGCTCCTTATATTTCGTATAACTTCATAAATTTTGACCGTACTAAAAGCGCTTACAGGTTACGTGATGTAACGTACGTAAATCACAACGCAATGTTAATTTACATTAAATACAATGAAATATTCATCACAGGTTCGTTTTAGAACCAAAAATTGAACTAATAATACTTGTAAAATGCATAGGGAGATTTTCGTTTATGCACAGTTCGCGGCACGATATTTCAGCTTGTAAATAGAACAACTGTTGATTGTTGTTATACAATTCTTGTAACACCAGAAAACATTCAATTGCTTCATAAAAATGTGTAGGAGAAAAACTTTTACAATTCTATACGTATTTTCTTAACACTTTTAGAGGTAACAGTGGCTAGAGCACTCGCCTCCCACCAAGGCGATTCGGGTTCGATTCCCGGCGGGATCGGTCCCCTGGATTTTCGTACGTGAGAATCGTGCCGGATGATACCGCTGGTCGGCGGGTTTTCTCGGAGATCTCCCTTTTACCCCGCCCCTTGATTCTGGCGCTGCTCCATATTCACACATGTCTGCACTCACCAGCACTAAGATCTAGTTGTTGTGTGCCGACCAAAATATTTTCGCGTAACACTCCTATACAACGGTGTGGTGAATTCAAAAGTAATTTCGCCAATTGAAGGCATTTGAAGTTACATATATTTAAATGCGACTTGCACACTTTTCAAAACCAAATATTATACATGTAATTCGCATGTTTACATTGACACATTACCTTTTACCTTGAATTAGATTAGTAGAGGGACGAGTATTTCGCATATTAATCTGCCAACAGCGTAGACTTCTCAGACCTATATCACACTGGCCAAAGTCAAATATTCGTTGGCTTCAGACCGTAACACGCGTTACCACCACGACTTTGTTTCCTTATTTATCACCGGCTTGCAGTCATCAAATATGTGTTAAACAAGTGTCGTCTAATCACAGAAGAAGTAGTGAAGTATACAATTTTGGCATTCAACCTGACCTGGAATCAATACGCGAAATAATCTTGCCTCTATAGATTGGCTTACTTTAAATTCTAGCTGGATTAAGACATTAAATAAATTTTTCTAATAAAAAATAAGTTCTTAACATAACAACGCAGCACAAAATAACATAAAACAACACAACGTAATAGATGTGGAAAAACATTACGGTTTTCTGGATTTAAACACATGTCCAGCTTACAAACAGATTACTGGCTTTTGCTTGAACGTGGAGCTGTTACCATATTTGACTGAGCCAATAAGAATCCCGATACTGTGCTACGTTTTTATATTTATTTTATTGTCCTATTCTCCTTCTGTCCGTATCTACGATGATTAAAATGGATTAATGGAAGACTGATGATGTGCCCAGCTAGCTAAAGAAACTCACATTTTTTATTATAAGACAATTGCCGACGAACACCCGCAGATTCCGTTGGCGTTGAACTGCCTTGACTTATGTTAGCGAAACAATTAAGTTTTTTCTCCAGTGTTAAAATATAATTGACGGAGTTGAGTTATTTTGGAAACGGTCGCGATTACCCGGAAGTCCACTCGACTGGTGACCTCTAAGTACGCTGTCCACCGCCCCGCAGTTTGACGACGACGAAGAAATTATCCTGTTCCCACCGGAGTTAAACACGTGTTGCCTGCTTGCTTACATATTCGTGTCTATTCCCCACCCCCGAGCACAAGGAGGTGACGAAGTTCCTCTCAGCCAATCAGAGAGAGGCACCCTACTTCCCGCGAATGCGTGAGTACGCTATTAACGGCCTACGTTTATTACACAAAATAAAGTTTTACATTTTAACATCACTAAAATACATAAATAATCTTCTTACTGTTGAATATTATTAGCATCTCTTAATTAATACATTATTACACTAAGTATTTAGTTACCAGTGTTCCGAAGAGGACGGGGGAAGAAAGAGAGAAAGAAACAGAGAAGAAGGATGAGGGGGGAGCAAGGGCTATTCTTTCGGCTCTAAGACCACGTGTTGAATTTTAGCTGGCCTCCCAGGTCGCCAGTTTGATGGGTACTTACTCACAAAAACTATAATGCACATATGTGAACTTATGCTAATTACATTACCATATTTGACCAAGTGGCACTTGGCAGGTTACATTGATACCAAACAAGACATATTTATTGTATGATTTATGATAGTGATAGTTTTGTGTGTTTTTATAATTACTATGGATGGCGTATCACATACCCCTTGATGTTTGACGAGTACGTCGTACCTGTATATACCTCTGACCATTGCACTGTAACAAATATTCATGTTGAATCCACTTTATTGAAACTATTGCCTTTACAAATAAATAATGAAAATGTCTTAAATTGTAGCTTATCACTACTTTTTTTTATGAAATAGACTCCTTACAACTACAATTTTTTATGCTTGCTACGTTGTGGCAGACGTAGGCTACATCACCCAGGCATATATGTCGCAACAAACTTCAGTGTTTTCAAAGGTATGTTGGCACAAAACGTTTTCGCGATATACCATAATTAGAGATGGTGGAAAATCGCGAGAATGATTTCTGCCAGAGTATGCTGCAAATCAGTGTAGCGTCCTGCGTCATGTATTGACGGCCGACGGCTATGTGGCACAGTCTAGTTGTTTACACGGAATCACAGACGTCCAGTAGTAGCGCACCAGAGTTATCATTGGTTCAGTCAAATAGCGCTCGCCAGTAACGAAATAAAAGCGTCAAAAATTAATACATAACATTGAAGCCTAGCAAACAGTCAAGTTTTCCTGCGACAAATAACCTTCTCTAACCATCATATCTACACGTTTAAGGGACTGGGGTGGCCGAGTGGTCAGACCATTAGCCTCCCACCAAGGCGATCCGTGTTCGATTCCCTAGGGAGGGGGGGGGGGGTCGCATGTGGGAATCGTGCCGGACGATGTCGTTGGTCGACGGGTTTTCTCGGGGGATCTCTCGTTTCCCCCGCCCCTTCATTCCGCCCCTGCTCCATTCTCACATCATGTCACCCCTCACTAGCGCTAAAGACCTCGCTGTTAAGCGCTCACCAAAACCTCTCACTCTACATGTTTAAAAAGGAGCTATCATTTTATAACTAAATGAGTCATAGTGACTATTAGCCTGTATTTCAGCATATCTTTTAACATTGTGTTTATGATGAGAGGTAATGAAATTCCCACGTACTACTTCTGAAATTATTGGTGTCGTGAGTTGCGGCACTTGTTACGCCACAGCAGAGAAGGTCCTAAATATCTGCTGCCCCAGCGGCGTGAGCTAAACTCCCTCCCTCGTTTCTGGACCGTCGTGGCGGCTGGAAAGTCGTGTCCCTGGCCGGGGACGATCGGCTGCCGAGTGCAGATCGCTGGTCGTCGTGGGCTCGTTACCGCCGTGTGCGCCATTCTACGTAGACGCCGTGCCCGCAACAACCGGCTAACTGCCGTCGCTCGTCTGTCACCGTTCCCATCGGCAATTACCACGAAAATACAGACTATATAGTAATACAGTCGTGAAATGACGTGGCTGCTTACTTGTTACGGGCGAACTTTGCCGTTTATTGGCTGCCCAAGACTGTTGGTACCAGCCCGTGTATGTTTGGTTCCTGCATGTTACGACAGGCTTCCCATTGGCCTGGTTGCCGGCTGGTAGGACAGCCGCCTTAATGTTGAATGGCGGCAGGCGTTTCTGCCATGTTGCTGGCCAGTGAAGCCATTTTGCTGGCATGTGTGACTGATTTTGCCGTATTACAGGGCAATTTCACTTCTGTATTCCTAAATATTCTGTGACGTAAAGATTTTCTATACAAGACGATTTGGTGATTTACGGACTCATGTGCACGTCTGTACCATTCTCTCTGCATCATAATTGGTGAATGTTCACTAATATTCCAGTGGTCCTCACAGATTCCGGGTGGAGAAGTTTCAACGAATTAAATCTGTGGAAAACCACAATAAATTCCGTGCATATTTATTTATTTGAGGAAAGTTGGAACTACCGTAATTTATGAACCTTCACTAAGTGTTAGATGGTTTTTTCTATGCTCCATTTATAATCTGTAAAAAGCACAGGCGTAATATTGAATATTCCCAATTCCGATGTAAAGTATTAGGGTCGGTGAATTTTGGATGTTTTTAACTCAAATAGCGGCGCTTGAATTTCGGGAGAAGATTTTTGCACCACTTAGTTGCAATGCTTTATGTGCACGCCTGCAGCTTTGCTTCGTGGCTATTGGCTGCGTGTCTTTGCTGAGAGGCGTCACTTATTTGACTGTGCCAATAACAAACAAGGTTACTCCGACACCACACGTTTGTGATTAGCGGGTAGAACTGCAAGGCGCTGTGAGTTCCCAATATCCAATCATCTACCACGAAGCACAGCTGCAGGTGCGCATGCACGTAAGCCGTTGAAACTAGCTGGCGGAAATATATTTTCACGAAAATTTCCGGTCTTATTCAGTGTAAAGTTAACCCTTTTTAACCCTAGCTAGGCTTATTCTTCCAACTAGTTTCTATCTTCCAGACTTTTACTAATATAAGCAATGCGATGTGCCTAATAAACGCAGGGAATCACTTAGTTGATCGAAAATTTAACGACTGTGACCGATTTAAAATATTTGACATATTTATTAGAGGCTTATATATATTTCGATGGCTTTAAAACGTGCTTTTTTTTTTACCATCATTAATATCGTATAAACAAATTACATATGTTTTCTTTTGGGGGGGGGGAGGAAAGCCATACTAGTACAGTTAGAAACTTACCTGACTCTACACTTCGTATTGTTTTTGGAAATTTATCCAGGCAAATAATGGTTCTTTAAAACAGGAAGTAGCTACTCTCTCTCTCTCTCTCTCTCTCTCTATGTATATATATATATATATATATATATATATATATATGTGTGTGTGTGTGTGTGTGTGTGTGTGTCTTCCTGTCTGTCTGTCTGTCTCTCTCTCTCTCTCTCTCTTAGCCACTAGTCTCGTCTCTAATAGAGACTACCTACAGTTGACGGTTTTTCTGTCACTGGAACTTTTAAGAACCACGTGGTTTGGTTTGAAGTAGGTCAAAGCGTACTGTTTTATAAATTATGTGTTTGGCTAGTAAAAGTTAATAAGATATTCTTAAATCAATTGCTACATATTTTAATTAAGTAATTATTGTCAGAAACTTAGTTTCAAATACTCCGTTTTACCGTTAAAAACGGTTTTGTCATTTTTAAAACTACTAGTGAGCGGACGTTTAATTAATTATTCTGAAGGGACGTGCTGTATGTGAGATTTTTTCATGGAAGTGTTGTGAGCTGAATGTCCAAACGAACCATAAATGCAAAGAATTTACCTTATTTTGAATGATTTCCTTTTTTATTATTTGTGGGGGTGAATCCTGAAACGCTTTAAGAAACTACAGTGAGAGATAAACTTTCAGGAATCTCTGACCTCAGTTTTAAGCCTGGATTATTGGGTCTGATCGATTTATTTATTCGCATATTCATATGTTCAGTCCTCGAAAGAACCTCCTGAGCCAAGTTCCTGCAGGACATTAGTGGCAACTGTAGAAACATCACAAACATACGTAGTCTCCGAAGTCCTTTACTACTAATATATAGGCCAGAGTGTACTTTATAATTATGCCCATTATCGCCTACACATATATGTGGAACTTAAAATCAAGAAAAATACGTTTTACAACTCCTCCAGAAAATTTATGTTGTAACGGAGTCCCTCCAATTTTAAATTTCACTTTTTTTACTTTATTTTTTTATTTTACCGACATTTTACCTGTTCACTACGTGATCAGTCAAATATGAAAAACAATACCAATTAATTTGGTGGTATTCGTCTAGAATAATAGTTGAAACACTTTTTTACAATTAGAGTTAAATCCTTTGGAAATGAGTTTGACTGTAGTGTACGGAGTGTATCGTCATATATTAGATAGCCTAAAATTTTCAGTTTGGTGTATATTTTAGACTTTCAAGACTGGTTGGTAGGCGGAGGTAAATATAGGCCTAACTAGTTTACGTAAATATAGTACAGACAGTTTTCTACGTTTTGTAACCGGATTATCAGGATGAATTTGTTAAGTCACGTATGTTACGGTTGGTTAATTTGATAAGATTTTTATGATTTACTGAAGCTAACATAAACTGAGCATGTTATATTTAATGTATTTTTAGCTTTATGAATAAAAAGTTATACAATTAAATAATATGAAACGTAATGTATTTGAATGCACAAACATGAGGATATAATTTATATGAAATCGAAGTGGCACAGGACCTTTGTGAAACGTATTAAAGCTTCTATGAGTACAATAATTGTAAATACTCTTATATTATGAATATTTAAAAAAATACTTATTCTCAATTGCCACTAATCTCTTTTAAACAACTGAAAACCACAACCCTAACATTCTAGCAGACAAGGGGAAATATCAAGAGTAGATACAAATTTCTGTACACAATGGTTGCGCAAAGTATATTTTTGCTTGAGTGTTGTCAACATAAAATAGTCAATATGCGTAAGATGTAGAAATTGCAGTATAACTTAACATATATTCCCTTGATGTCACTCTTCCTGCACTATAGCTACCCTGACCTGCAATAATGTTAGAGTCAAACAACTTCAGTTACAGTTCAAACAGCAGGTGTTTATTAATTCAGATGAAACTGCAGACATCAGAATTATTTTCTTTCCTTCTCTAAAACTCCAAAACTACTAATTTTTTTCGGTTTTAATATTTGCATATGACGTACACTACCTCAATTATTCTCACTATTCTCTAACGTTGTATCCGTGTCTCTAAAATGCTGTACTGAAATGTACATAACTACTAAGATTTAACGAACATGATTCCGTTTTAACAATGACATTACCGTAAAAAGCTATGTCAATTAAAGAAATTACTCTACACATACTAAAAAATTTGTAATATTACATTAATATTTTTGCTAGTTTAGCTGCAGATTTCATTTTCTTCAGTAAGAACGTGAAACTATAATTGGTATTCTGGAACCATTTCTCTAAAATTTCACACAATGAAGCTATTATTTTTAATTACACATACAAAAATGTGAAGTTACCTACTAAATGTATGAGCAATTCACACGTTTTTCTTTGTACGAAACCTTATCATGAAATGTTGTGCCACTTTGTACGGACGCCATGGACCTTAGGGCTTGTTAAAAGACGAAATGACCAGGGACAAAACATGGCAACAATAACCTAACCTCGTTGCCCTGTGGAAGTCAGGTCTATGCACGCACAGGGAAGAAGAAGACAGGAACCACCGAAAGGACGGCCGTATGATGGAAACGGATTTAATCAAAACATTATTAAACTACGATTGAGAAGGAATTTCAAACACAACGGAGGAGGCCCTCATGACGTAACATACGAACACTTAGTACATAGTTACGGACCTGCGAAATTCGCGTTAATATTTGTTAACAGACTATACTTAACAGTCCTATATGTATACTGTATTACAGTTTGAGATGAGACTGGTCGTAGTCTCTATGTAATGTCAGCTACGTGTGTGACAGATGTACAGGAGGTTGGTCACTCAAACTTGCAACTTGTAATTATTGGACAGATGCTTTTTACTCGGCACACCACGGCATTTTTTGCCTATGGGGAAAGTTGGACGAGTACGTAACCATTTACAGTATAGCCTGGCGGCAATAAATAACGCGAATTTTGCATGTCTCTATCCACAGTGCAAATAAATATCTTCAATTTATTTGAATTATTTACAAAATCACTTAAAAAATTAACGATTTTCAAAATAAAATTTCACATATTCCTAAAGTTGCAACTAGTATTCGCGCTTATAAATATTATACATAAACATAGTTAAATGTGAGTGATTTTCGCGGATTTATCTTACATCATTACAGAGTTATCAGTCCTGCACAAGCTATGGTCACAGTCGACTATCCTTGGCCTCTAACTGTTCAGGCGGATATCACGTGATAACGCCACGAGTTATTGGCTTATTTGTTATTGTCTTGCAGTCGTCAAGGCGTATCAAGACATATGTCGTCCAATCACAGAAGTAACCGCGATGATGTACACATTCTAGACGTTCATTCTGACCTTTGACTAAATACGCGAAATTCACGTACCTGTGTATATATTTTTTAAACGCTGTTTCCAAATAATGTTTGTCTCTAGTAATCGCTGCTCTTAAAAAGACTTTTTCTCTTCATGGCGACTCTGCAGTTTACATAATAACTTGTCAATTGGACTCGCGCTTCCATTTTTTATTTGCTGTGCAAACTCATGTAATTTATTTTATGCACTCCAGCTGACATTGAAAAAGAACGTATTTCTGTGTATTTAAGCGCTTTCCTAGGAGCTGACCAACGCCATTCAGCAGAGTCAAGACTTCGGAGAGCTTCGTCTACGATATTCCGTCAAAGCTAAGTGATATCTGCAGCTGCTTCAACACTATTGGCAATTTTAATACATTTTTAGAAACGTTTAACCATTTCAATTTGCACGGACTTTTCAACTTACTTCTGCCAATTAATTAATATATTTTTTCCATAACTGCCTTGAAAATGACAACTCGTACTCTACCACCAGATATATTTAACAATTTAGATTTACATTGCAATTCTTTTTGCTTCAAACATTGAGCTTGCATTTAAGTATGATCATGGGGTTTTTCTACTGATTACGAATTTTTTTGGCTGTTGCTTAACACTTTTCAATAATATATTTTTATTTTAGTCTCGCTGAATAACAGGCCAGATAGTTTCAGGAGGTTGCCGCATAATTTTCTAATTAGTTTCTCCCAAAGACGTGTAATTAAAACTCTATTTAATGTGGATTTATTATTTTATTTTGGTTCCTTTGCCAGTGTCTTTTGTTGTAATGAGTAGTGTAGTGGTTAGCGTTGTCTAAGATTTATCATGTATGTTTTTTACTTGTAATAACACACACTACACTTACCGGCCAGGAATCTAACAAAATCATTACCTGTTTACAGATCTTACCTACACATATACCGTATAGCTGCTAAGCAGTAACCGTAGTAGGTCAAAGCAGAAGAAGATGAAGGTTTTGTAACATAGGTACCCTAGAGTATCCTATATGGTACAATTTACTTACTCAGTCGGGTACTCCAGTCTGTTTTCTCACGTTTATATGTCAACATTGGTAAAAGCAGTTCCGCTGGTGAAAAACCTAGCAATTTTTTTAAATCATGAAAATGCCATTAATCGTAATTTAGAGTGTATGAGAGTAGAAGGAAAATGCCGGTCCGGGCACAGGGGCTGGGGGCTGTGGGTGTGTGGGTGACCTTGACCTTTGACCCACCGTGACCTTGACCTTTGACCCCTGTAACCCGGCGCCATCTTGTTTCCGGCCGCCATCTTGTTTCCGCCCGCCATCTTGTTGCCGCCCGCCATCTTGTTTCCGGCCGACATCTTTAATGACGTCAATTTCGAAAAAATTAAAAAAAATTATAAAAAAAATTTAAAAATTAAAAAAAAAAGTTTAAATATTTTGCCATCTTGTTCCGACCGCCATCTTGGTGGTTTCTTCCGAGTCTTCCAATAATTTTTTGATTTCGCATTCCATCCTAACCCCACATGCATTAAAAAATTAATTTAATAAAAATAAAATCTTTTTAATAAAAAGACTATTTAATAAAAACGTTTTATATA
>PNEQ01104273.1:0-21949 GCA_003012365.1 Medauroidea extradentata
GGCTAGCAGAATATTTGTTGTACACATAAAATCGACTTTTTTATAATACAGATATTGCAGTTTATACAGTGGATAATTATTAATACTGTTGCACAGGTAAGTTATGCTACGATTATTATTGTCCTCACAACGAATGCACAGTAACTGTTTGCTTCGAAAACATCTAAAATATTCGTTGCTGTAAAATTCCAGTGGATTTCTTTAAGTTACGCACAAACCTTTGAGCTAAATCAAGAAATTACGTCCACGCACTTCACAAACTAACCTATCAAACACAATTCTTGACCCGCCATTTTTCTGAAAGCTCCACTAGATTCCAATTTAGGCCGTGTCCGAATTCACAGGTACGCACTTCTGTACTTCTAGCCCTGCGTACTTCACTTGCCCCGATCTATACTAGACGAATTCGGACGAACCTTGTTGGCTTCGTATTTTAAATGAACTAGCCAGAAGTATTCCTGAAAATTTTCATGAAATTTTATGATTTCGTCAGTGATGAACGACAGCGTAAAAGGTAACATCAGTCTTTCTTCGCAGAATATTCATGCACAATAAAAAATAATAATAATAACAGTAATAATAATGTGACATGACAAGATATGACTGCAATACGAAATCATAACCTAGTTCCTAGCAGTAAGCATGATATACATTCGTTAATATAATTTATGTAATTAAAACCAAAGCATTGGTTATTTGTAATGGTTCTAGTAAATGTATTAGTTGTATGTACTTACAAACAAACAGACGAAGCATCCATCTAGAAGTTTGTGTTTTGTTTATCACATTAACCTGCAAATACTAAACAACAAACTACAAATTTAAGATGGCGACGCATGAAGGTCGTGAGGGGCGCGAGAAGTACACACATTCGTTCCCTAGCGTACTTACATACTTCACTTCCAATTCGGACAGCCCTTGTGATGTCACTTCCGGGGGTAGGTGCACACTAGTACATACTTCAGGCGAGTTCGGACACGGCCTTAGGGTGGTCTCTCGTCGACTAGATACTCGCACTTGAAAACTAGTGCGAAACGAGTGGACCTTCCCACTATATTGAACTGTGCATACGAAAATCGCAATCTAGTAGATTCCTACACTTTGAAACTAGTGCGAAACAAGTGGGCCTTCCCACTAGATTCAACTGTGCATACTAAAATCGCGATCTAGTGCCAATTTCTAGTATTAGTGGACACTAGATTCGTCTCTGCATACGGCCCTAAATGTTTGAAACGGAATAGCATTTTTCTAAAGAAGCAATTAAAAATCGACATGGCTTATATCCTTTTTGCGGAGTACTTTTTGAGGGCAATTTTCTGTGGCAGACTAGAAGAAAGTAGAGTGGTGCAACTGATGAGGTTATCTGTTTAAAACCGTTTGTGCAAATTATGATGTAAATATATAGCGAAAATGTTCTGCAAGTTCCTGTTTCTGTAATTACTTAGAACAGTTAAATTACCTCTTTATTATACTTGCCATGGGATTCCCTTTATTTCATAAAATGGGATGACTGAAATTTTAGTTTATAGTCTTTCGTGAGACTGTTGTTGCTGTCTACACTCAACACACGCACGCCTACTTCGGTGAACATTGAATTTGCAATCATCGAGGCCTAATTAATTATACAGCAGTGTACTTGTATGGAAGCTAAATGTATTCGTTACACATTACCACTAAATTATGTATAAGTAATCAATGTATTACGATTTGATAATATTCGACTCGTTAAAAGACGAAAGCCACATGTAACCTATAGCCCAATAGGAAGTGCATTCAAAATGTCACATGCTACACGAGTTAAAAACTTTTTGTGAATTTTTAAACTCGATCACTCAAATTAATTTCAGTACAAATATAAAACGTATACATAATTTTTGCACTAATCACATCACACGTCTATCACTTTAGACCCTCTAATTTCTGTTTGCTGGTTACAGACTGTATTTTGGCAAACAAAAAAACACTCTGTGATGTATTTCACTCGTTTTAAAAAATACTGCCCTCCATAAAGCACTTAGGGTCGATTGCAGAGTCAAGTGAGTAAAATCGTGAGGAAAATGTAGCTAATATTTGTATTATATTACATTTATTATGCACAAAACTTACATAATGGGGATTCGATAATTTATATTAAGTGGTCTGTACACTGTAAAGCTGAAAAAATGCAAACTAAGAGATATAACAAATGTGTAGTTGATTTTGTTAATGAAATGGTATCGTAACGATTTTGTTTGAAAACAAAAGTGACATTAAAAATTTGGCATCACTTTCATGTAAAAATGTATTACGAAAATGTTGTTTACACCACGGTTATGTTCATCTCTAGAATATTACCAATAAATTAAAAGTAAGAATGTTATTTTTCTTATTTCCCATTGAACTAAAAAACATTTTGGTGTGGAGGACAGGAGTGAGAGAGAAGTACGTTGCAGATTATATGTACTTGCATGTTTTATTATTTCTTGTTGAGTATGGAATTTGTATTTAATGTCTCAAAACTTTCCAATTGCAGTCATTAGTGAATAGAAATTAGTAAAAAGTAACATTTTCATCTAATTTAATTATTATTGTAAACATTGCTTGAATTTTCTGGGAAAATGAATGGATTTGAACTTCTAAATCTATGTTGTATAATCGCGAGTATAGATCCATAACAGCTTGTTGATTAATGAATGCTACTAAATTATCGGGAATATGAGTTTCAAACGGAAGCCTACATAAAATTTTATGTAAGTCATTCATATAAACAGTTAGTAATTAAAGCATACCATTTTAAAACTCTGTAAGAAATACCTTTGCTCCCACTTATATTTTCAAGATCCAAATCACAAGCAAACAAAAAAAGGTGGGAACTTGACAATGGCTGTTAGTGCTGTAGTATTTATAGCATCGTCAAATCGTCATTAGAGTCAATTTATAATATAAAATAGATATTTTAATATACATACTTTTTTACTTAATATAATTCTTAACACTAAATGATTGACAATACACAGCTTAACCAATGGGTCTAGAAGCATGCAATTTTATAAAGGTGTTCCGTATACAATTTATGTGAGCAATAAGAAAATTTTTCTGAAAATACATACTCTAAGAAGGTTAAATAAAATGAGAAAGTTCGTACAAAAGTTCGTTATTTTGGAAGTTAGAAATGTGGAAATTAGTATTTAGGATTATCTTTATAAATAAAAGTAAGTTTTTATCATCATTATTGTGTGTTCGCCCTCGTAGGTTTCAGTAAATAAAAAAAGAAGGATGGAAAACGGGATGATAGAGGGGCAGTATGGGCTAAAAATTCAACCGAAAGAAAATCTTTGTGGGTTGTAGCGTTGGCACCTTTGTAGGTTTCTGCAGAAAAATTTATTATTCTTTTTTTTTTTGTGGGGAGGGGGACAGGGGCAGAATGGAGTGCCCAAAATTTAGTAAAAAAAATTTAGCTTTGTACATGTACCAACAAGGGTTATTGCCAAAAAAAATAATACGTTGGAAGAACGGAGCCAAACAGGTTGCAGGGGCAACGAGGTACCCAAAAAATTAGTGAAGCAACATTTCATTTTAAATGTTTAAGATTTTTGTATTCAAAACTTTTTTTTTTTGTTTTAGAAATACTATCGCATTAAATTGAAAACTCCGCGAACGAAGTCGAGAGTACGAGCTAGTTTGATATAATTTTGCTCTTCAGCCAGTCAAATGTTTTCGTTAGAAAAATTCATTCTATTAGTTCTCATCTTACTAGCTTATTTACTTCCTTAAACGTGCAAGCCAAGAAAACCATGTTCCATCTCATTGTGCAATAGTAAATATTAATGGTACATTCAATGTTTATATGCCGAAGGGCCATTATTTACGGGAATAATTACAGGTATTTATACACGATAAGTTGTTTATAAATAAACAATATTGGAAATATTTTGTGCACATCGTTACAGCTAGGGTTACCAGACACTGAGAATAAGAATGGAGAACATTCATGTCAAAAAAGGAGGATATTTCACTAAAAAGGACAGTGAATTTTTTTCATGTGCTGTTATTTCTTTAACAAAGTCAGCAAATTTTGTTTTTTAAGTATTCCTAAATTAAAAATTTCCCTTGGACATTTTTCAGACACAAAACTGTCTGCTGTTTATTCTTTGGGATAAAATTATGTAACAGGTGGTGGTCTTGTATTGTGGTTAACTTAACACCAGCACAATATGTTTGATAGGGCACAGAAAAACTATTTTGCAGTTAAAAGTCATATGTTAAGATTTTTAACCTAAATACCTTATCAAAGTAAACAGAAAGTTTTTTTCACTAATTGCAGTTGCTAAAAGATGCAAAACTGTTAGCAATGCAATGTGGTCCATGAACATCTGTGGCATATATTTGACATTTTACTGAGGAAAACTTTTAGCAGTTAATTTAATACAGTATCTGTATTTGGCTTCGATTTACATTCAATGATTGCACTAAAGAAATAACATTTCACGAATATCATAAGGTAACATAATACAGTATTTACCAAATAGAACAATGCAAATTAACAATCAACATTCTGATCAAAATAACCTGCATACTTCAAATGCATCAGACTCTTTGAATATGTATGTATTTTTTTAATTTTTTATATTTTTTTTTCATTTTACAGTCTCTCTAGCAAATTCATTGTGTACATCAGGAACATACTAACTCACTGTAAGTTTAGTAGTTGCTTGACATTCTATGATTGTTCTTGATGTATAGGCCTGCAAACATTATCACAGCATGTTTGATAATGTATTAACAATATTATACTTAGATTGTTACAAAACAAGCAGAAAATTGTGCTATACAAATCATGAAAAATAAAATGGAAAAATCATTTCACATATTTTATAGTCAACAGACAAAACATAGCAACATTACCAACAACATCTTAATCATAAGTATAAATGCATCAGGATCTTCGGAGATGTCAGTAGTTTTCCACTGTACAATCTCTCTATAAAGTGCACTGTGAACTTCAGGCACATACTGCAGAAGATTTTTAACAACTTTAATTTTTTTCTCATTGGTGGATACTTGACAGTTATCACAGTAGGACCTCTCACTTGGAATGTAGGTATTCTTCCAGATGTACTCAGTCTGAAGGTACTTGAAAGCAATTCTTTAATTCAGTGCCATGATTTTACTACACCTGGTGTTAAACTGTTGTACACGAACATACAATAGTTAGACACTTGAAGTGACTCCTTCCTGTCTTATGTAACTCCTTTTCTAAGAGAGCCTGTAGACAGAGTAATCTTTTTGCAGAACTTGGGCCACCATTTCTTATACTCAATGCATTTGAAGTGTACAATGTTGAGTTAAATATTCCGAGGGTACTTGCTTTAAAAAAAAAAAAGATCATTGTATTGTTCAGGAGTGCAAACTCTATCGATATGCCATAATTTCCTCTTTATCATACCAAAGTCACGATCATACTGTATAAATGAGTGACCTCATTGGAAAATAGTGATATATCTGATCAAATCTCTTCAGCACAGTTAATGACAATAATCGCACAACAGTGTGGTTCCGATTCTGCCCGGCACATGCATCGGGAAATATATAAAGCTCCTTTACATTCCCTGGGACATTGCTTTCAATGGACCTTTTCGCCCACACCTTCATGATACAAGTGAAAACTGGCATTCCCACTTCTCAGGTCATGAATACCAAAAACATATAACTGACTGAAATAGAAAATTTCCTGCACTGTAATGTGAGGAAGAGACACATTTTGCTTGTTGTCCATTTTAATACCTAAGACACTGCACTGTCTTTAAGTTTTCGGTAAAATTTCTTATATCTGCGAGTATGAACTATTAGTTCTGCTGCGGCTTCTTTGGCTTTTTCATCACGGATCGTGCTTTTCAGTTTCGTTTTCAATTCACCACATTTCCTGCAGACGTCCACTAAGAGTCTACCAAATCGCATTGTGTGGTGTGATTTGAAATAGTTGTAATAGAATGAGTACAATATTTTGGTATCTGGATTTTTTTTAAGAGTTGGTGGATGATCTTAGTATTAAGTTCAACATTCAAGTATTTGACTGGCCCTGTTATATAATGGACTTCCTTAACCTCAAATGATGCTATATGTTGAACAACCTGTTCACAAATATCTGGTGGCTTAACTGTAGTTCTCCTGCTCTCATTTATGCCTCTACCAATTTTAGGTGATTTCCCAGACTTTAGCAATGATAATAGCCTAGCCATTCATTTTGAGGTTATATCGTGAAAACTGAGGAAAGCTGTTGCTACACACAAGTCTTGAGTGGTCTGTGGAGCCATTTGACCAGTAGGTGCAGGTAATAACTCTTTAACCGGTAGCACGAAAGAGGCAAGGAATGAATGCTCCAATAGCACGACTTCAACAATAGAAACAAATATTCACACTGGTTTATTCCTGCAGGCATGTAAATGCCATGTGCTCATGCAGTCGGATCTAAAACCGCTTCTTGAAACGTGACCATAATTTGTCATTGTTGTTGGCAAACAAATATTTGGCAATAGTTGCTAAAAATTTCTTTATTCATTCGCTAACAACATATTTATAACCAAATTTTAGTGGTGTTTTGCTGCTACAGTTGATTCCTGAACTATTTTAAGTTTCTTATTTTAATAGATAAATAAACTTTAAGACCTTAAAGTTTACATTTATGATGTAGGTAAACATATTTAACACTTATTTTATAACGTAATTTACTTAAAATTCAGCTAATTTTTTCCTTTTTTTTTTTTTTATAGCTTTTCTAGTCGCTGTCTCTTCTGCTGTGAATGGTGGGTCAAACCATGTGCTGGAGTTATCTAGAGGCAACACTGCTCTTGGTCTGACGCTGAGGTCTGCTAGAGGTAAGCATGAAAATAAATAAATTATCGACACAGAATGAAACAATCTTTAATTTATCATAGTTTACTCAAATACGTTTAGCGTAGTTATTTAAAAAAATTTTAAATACTGCTTCACTGGTGGAAACCGTCAACATTAAAAACGAGTTTTAACCATCTGAAGCATAATTATTTTGAATCTGAAATTAATTAGCAGGAAAAGTTTTAAGTAAGTATTATTCGCATAGGAAGTTTATATAAGTCAGAACCTGAAATAGAAGATAATATTAGTTTTAGCTACACATGCCATGATATCCCAAATTCAAGATGGAAATAGAGATTACTGGAATACTTAATCAAAGTACTGCAGAAGCCAAAGAGGAATATTGCTGTGTTCTGACAATGGTTAAGGAAATTTCACCTTCTTGCCCATACCTGTACAGTACTTTACGAATGGATCATGCTGCCCTATGCTAGCGATTAAATTTTAAAAATCATAAAGTGTCATAAATGATGGATTAAGTACATGCAAGAGTACGAGTTTTAAATACAATACCAATTAATCTGTTAATATAGTAATGTGGATGCACTGTCCTCGAAGTCCTGTGAACTGAACTGTTGCCACTGAGGTAATCACTAGAGGAGTACCGAACACTAGAAGAACTCACGCATGACTGACAAAGGTAGACGAACATATCAGTAAAAAGCTACGAAACATCCTGGTGTTATGCCTATTACTGCACTGAAAAGAGAAGGACCACAGACCAGAGTGACATGAGCACTACTGTATCGATACTAGAAGAGCACTGATGGGAGACAAACCCATGTACAGTTTGTTCTTCTAGAAAAATTAATTCCATAGCTTTTGGAATAATTCGGCACTAGTGACCATGTTGGCCAGAATACGACTCTCAGCAAGGTTGGGGCAAGGTGCAATTGGTTGCATTGCTGAAATGAAGACGGCTGTTGGTGCCGCATAAGTGACACATTTACTGCGAGGAAATGACCAACAACTAGAGTAAAATAGCGTCTCCAGAAATTTGATGTGGGACGAACTCCCCATTTGCAAATTTAGCAGTCAACATTTCGGACTCCTTGCAGGTACTGAGGGTAACAATCGATACGACCTCTAGTTACACAATTGGTTTTAGTTATCTGGGAAACAAGTGTATTACGACTTGTACGGTAGTTAACGCCGCCTGAAACATTTTTTCAAGGTGTTAAGGTGGATCCACAATTGATAACAATACAGTAAGCATAGAACACATGTCATTCGCACAAGAACTAACCTCTATGTAGTCCATAGTCTTGCCCATAGACATAGATATAGGTAGACCCAGTACACCACAAAAATATTGAGGCACAAACAACTTCGCTCCCTGAACAGCTGATTGTAGCCTGTTTTCGCATGGACACAATTTGAATTAGCTGCGGCGTGTTGTAAAAATGGTTTGGAAATGTGTTGCCTACGACTGTAACATAAAAATAGTCAAAGGGACAACAATATCGTTACACAGGTGTACTTTTTTTAAACAATTTTAATTCATATGTGTATTGCTTAAATTTGTTTTTTTCTTTTGATGTTAAAAATCAAGCTCTGTAAGTGTATTTGGGCTTGTTGTGTTGTGCAGATAATTATTTGCACATAAAAGAACGACACATGGGTTATTTATGTATGTAAAATTTATTGTAATTTAGTTTAAATGTGCCTTCTTTGAATTTTTAAGTATACATCGCATGTTTGTACTTTTTTTTTGCAGATAGTTTCTTTATATGTTAAATGCCAGAATGTTAAGTTATTTTAGACCTTCATAAGATTTTTTTGTATTGTTGTGGTAAGTAATTAATTTGCCTTGTTGTTTTTTTTTTTGTGATAAATATATAATATGAAATATTTGTGCTTGTGGAGATAGTTTCTTGGATCTTGGTGAGTTTAACAAGTAATGAAAATGTCTCGTATTTTATTAAAACACAAAAACCTATAAAATATGGTCCGGATAGTAAAACATTGTATTTTACTGTAATCTTTTGTGCAACTTATTTACAGTGTTACAAATATGGCTGTTAACTGTACAAAAATTGGTAGGCTGACTTATATTAGTGTACTATTAATTGTTATTATAATGTAAATATTGTAAATTTTTTATACTGTATTCGGTGGAAGCAGAACTATGTAGAAACATGAATTGTTGGCACATAAACTCTTTCATCATAACATGCTTGAAAATTTATGTTCTTGTGGACAATTTAGAGTTTATACAATAACAGTCTCAAATTTCTTAGCTTTTTTACATTTATGTTATCGCTTACGCTTTGCTGTTTTGAAATTCTGAAAGCAAAAAGGTGAAGTTTGCGACTATACTGCAAATGATATTATCCTTGCACTACAGTACAAATATAGCGATTGTGCTGGTAACATATGATAGGGTTAGAATAAAAGTGAAAAAAGTCATGATTGCTTAGTTTTGCAGAATAAAGTGTTTTTTTTTTTTTGTAGGAACTCATAAAACGATTTTCCAATATGTTATCGCAGCCCTGACTTAACTCACTTTTTAATTCAAACACGGAACATACAAACAAAGCCAGTATACAATAACCACAATGTATTCAAATTAGTGACTTACTTCACTTTCTTTTTAACCCCTCATATAATTGTGCCTCAATAAGTTGGGGCACTTTTTTTAAAATTTTTTATTTACCTGACAGATTGCGACCAATTTACACATTAGGTTTGTTTGCGTGGTCTGCCTGTCTGCCAGTTTTGTGCCAGTTCTGCTAGTTTTCTGTCAGTAGGCGTTCGTTTTACCGGAAGTGTTTCTTTGGTATGCTGTTCGGGTGGGACTAGCAGATGCCAGTTTTGCCAGAAATGGCTGCCATTTCTGCCCATACTCGACGAGCAAGGGCAGAACTGGCAGCAATAAAAAAAACATCACATGTGACGTCATATGACGATGCTTGTTCAAAACAAACGCTCTCGTCCCATGCTAAACAGTGATACAATTTTTGTCCTTGCTGTAATAATCCAGTAACAGAAGAACTGTGCAAATTCTTTTGTTTTCCGAATTAATTAAAATCACCGTAGTCACGAACAAAGCAAGATAATGTTGCAGCATATTCGTAGTTATTTTGTTAATAGTGACGAGGTTAACCTGACGGTAAACATGCATCAAACCTACATTTATATTTTTACTGTCATTGTTTAACTAAATCCAAGATTATGTTATGTGATATTGTATAATGTGTTACGATTTCGTCTACGAGTTGTTTTACACTTTAAATGCCTTTCCCAGGTGTTTAGTGAAGAAATCTTGAAATACATCAATATGGGAATTTGACAGTAAAGTCATAGAATGTAAATTTCGTATTATATTGAGATTATTAACAAAACTTTTCCTTTAACAAGTCAAGTTTTAAGTTACCAGTACCCCATAATATGTTGCAGAATAGGCCTACTAAGTACGAACATGTTATCGCTACAAGAATGCAGAACGGCATACAGGATACAAGAATTCGTAATTTTAACCATTTTGTGGTATGCCTAGCTCAAGTTGTTGTTTAACACTTTCCTCAAGGAGTATTTTATAGTTACGACTTCATTTTAGGAGGCAGAGGTACAGACATTTGCAGGGTAGGGACACACAACATTGTAGGATAGGAACACTATACATGTCAGGCAGGGACTTATAAAATCATGGAGCAGGGATATATAAGTATATAAGGAAGGGGGACAGAAAATTGTAGGATAGGAACACAAAAATTTGGGGCAGAGATATTAAAAATCATGGAGCAGAGTTACAGAATATATAAGGTAGGACCACTAAAATATGGGGCAAGGTCATTAAAATCTTGGAGCAGAGATACAGAAATATTAAGAGTAGGAGAACAGAAAGTTGTAGAGTAGGACCACTAAAAATGTTGGGTAGGGACATTAAAGATCTTGAAGCAGGGCTGCAGAAATATATAGGGTAGGAGAACAGAAAGTTGTAGGATAGGATAACTAAAAATGGGTAGGGACATTAAAAATCTTGGAACAGAGGTACAATAATATGTAGAGTAGGAGAACATAAAGTTGTAAGGTAGGACCACTAAAATGTTAAGCAGGGACATTAAAATCATGAAGCAGAGGTGCAGAAATATGTAGGGTAGGACCACCAAAAATGTGGGGCAAGGTCATTAATATCTTAGAGCAGAGGTAGGCCTACATAAATATGTAGGGTAGAACCACTAAATGTTGGGAATGGACATTAAAAACCTTGGAGCAAATGGACAGAAATATGTAGGGTAGGTGGACAGAAAATTGTAGGGTAAGTCCACCAAAACAGGTGGAGGTAGTGACATTAAAAAACCTGGGGAAAGGGCACTACAAATAATTATGGGGTACTAAAATGCATGCCACGAACATTCTATGAACCATTATATTATCCTTTAGTAGCACAAATTTTACAAATTGTGCTCGTATAAGCAAACAAACCGACAAAAATTAAATAACTTGCAATTAACAAGATGTTACAACGTTATATATATTATACGAAAAAATTAGCCAGCCTCTAATGTTCGTAAGCAGCAAAGTTGTCCTACCCAGCTGAATTGACTGACTAATGTAGCCTCTTGTGAAACTAAAATAGTTTGAACATTCCCACAAAAATTTACAAAGACAATTTTAATGTATACATCATAACTTCGTACATTTTATCAAATTCGCCCTGTGTAATGAAGAACGCATGCTAAACAAATCGCAAGGCCCATTAAAAACGTATTTTTCCGCTATGTGTATAAAATTCTTTCGTCTCCGACGATATTAGTTTACATGAGAAGTCCTGCGATCTCTGGTTTTCCATTCTTTAGGCCTAAACGAAAGTATTTGTATTTATTAACGTACCTAATTAAAAAAATACGATGGGAAGCCAAATTGAGATTTCAATGCTAAACTTTCAAAACAAACCTTCGCGGGTGTTTTTCAAAACAACAACATGCTTGTTTACTGCCAGATATCGTTCGAGTAGTCACAGCCACTAGCAGCTGCCTGACCTGCCATTTCGCTGCCAGCGAAAAATTGCACTTGCCCTCGGCTGGTAAAACTGGCAGACCACACGAAAAAACCTATTATCAACTCAATCACCATGTCTGTGGGGCCGCGGTGGCCGAATGGTCAGACCATTCGCCTCCATCCAAGGCGATCTGGTATCGAATCCGGGCGGGGTCGGTCTCCGGATTTCCGCATGTGGGAATCGTGCCGGACGATGCCGTCGGTCGGCGGGTTTTCTCGGGGATCTCCCGTTTCCCCCGCCCTTTCATTCTGGAACTGCTCCATACCCACCTCATGTCACCCCCTCACCAGCACTAAAGACCGCGATGTTAAGCGCTGACCAAAATCTCTCACTCACCATGTCTGTACTGTAGTGTAAAGTAAATAGAGTTTGAGGTATAATCACAGATTTAACGTTTTTATGCTCGGAAATTCAAAAAGGCGAAAAATAGTAAAATTCAATATGGCGACTGAAACCGAGCCTTACATTAATTAGATACCTGTTATCTGTATGCTGGTCCGGAGCCAGCTTAAATAAACTTCTCTCGTTCCCCTGGTGTAACTTAGCCAGAATTTAGTATCCGGATAAATTGGATAAATTAACTTATCTAACTGTATACACACACACATACATACATATATATATATATATATATATATATATATATATATATATATACATACATATATGTATGTATATACACTATATATACACATATTTGTAATATTACAATGCAGGGGTATAAATGCAGTTGTGAACATTATGATAAAAAAATTGATTCATCAAGATTAAGTTACCTACAACCCCTATTTTAACAACACCTTTATTTTTCCAATTTGGTTTCTAAAAATAATTTCATTATGTACTCTTGACCAAGTACAAGTCATATTTCACTGGGATTGGATACAAAAAAATTAAATTTGCTTTGAACACTATGTTTGTTGTTTCTGAATTCTCCCTCTCAAAGACTAGTTTCATGTCGTAGAATAGTGAATGTTGGGTGGGACAAAATATTACAGCCAAATTCACAGAAATGACAATATTGCACTCTAGAATATAGTCAGTAGTCAATGGCATACCTACTGTCTCGTTCTTTGCAAGTTTTGGCAATATGATTGTTATTACCCGAGCCTTAGTACCATTTTATTTTCCAGAGCATAACTGGACAAGAAAAATCAAGAGGTTTAATGGAATCCCAACAGAAACTACTATTTAGGCAGTGCAATATACCTGAACCATTGAATTTATATACAAGAGCATAACTGGACAAGAAAAATCAAGAGGTTTAATGGAATCCCAACAGAAACTACTATTTAGGCAGTGCAATATATCTGAACCATTGAATTTATATACAAGTGCATAATTTAGGTTATTGTAGCAAATACCTAGGTGTCAAAATTCAAACACGTTATAAACATTAAACATTTTTAACCCAGTGTTGTATTCCTTTCATTAATTACCAAAATTTTTAATCACAGACATATTTTAAATACAAAGTAAAATGTCGCACAGTGTAGTAGTACCATATATCTTGTCCGATTTTGCATAACAACCAAATAAATGGGTGTGTAATGTGTAAAAATAACTTGAATTTTATGTATAGTACAAGAAATCAGACTTCCATAGGTAAATTCCTTTACATTTAACACGCCCACACCTGAAATAAGTCATAAACCCTATCTTCCGCAGCAAAATTATGCAATCAGCTGTTTTGTTTTGGCCACACATCGGTAGTGCATAGATTATATCCCATGCTGGGTCTATCCGTATAAATGTTCATGGTCTTACCTACCGATTCACGCAAAAAAAAGTGGTCGTGTGCACATATATGCTGATATGGGAAATGGTAATATTTCATTTCTTGTTTTGTATGCATTGGACAGCCACCAATCACAGCAAAAGATTTTGAGAACGTCTGCCAAAAGTACACAAGCATAAATGAAAACGAGAATAAGAAGTGTTTCTATATTTTAAATGTTTTTCTCTGTGCAGTTTATTGGGATTTTGTTTCTATATTTCCTATTATTTACAAATACTATACCACGTATCAAATCAATGGCCTTTCGGTAGTATTGTATACAGTAACTAACATATCAGATTCGTCGAAAAAATTACATTGGCAAAGCATAACAGTAAGAATTTCAATTGTGAATTAATTTTGCACAAGGCTTCTGATTGTGCAATGTTTCTACTGTTATGTTATATGTTCTGTGCTAATGTTTTATAATTATGAACCAACCTTTAAACTGTTTGCTATTTCAAGAGGCAGATAAGTAGTTATCCTACACATAAGTAACTTGATGTCGAAAATATCAGGTATTTAACAATCAAATTCTCGCACCAAGGTAATAGTTTTGTTAAGGTGGAGGTAGAATAATCCGTCGTCGCTTCCCGTCAGTCGTCCGCCCATCCGCACTGGTCCGCATGACGACGATCCGTCTGCAAAGCTAAAAAAAATTTACAACAATTCGTCATCCATCCATCATTATTCCTTCCATATGCAATGCTACTAATGCACAAAAAGAAAACTTCTGTGGCACGTAAAATATTCTCCTCAACAGTGTGCTTTTTTTTACGGATTTATTTATTAGTCTATGGATGCTAAGCTAATGAGTGCAACTGCTGTTTTTCATCAAACATAAATTTTGCGAGCAAAATATTAACCAATAAAATTATTTATGTTTTAATTTGAGTACTCATTATGTAAATAAAATAGTTTATCCTAGTATTTTAATGTTTTCCGTATGCCAAACTTATCTCAATCGTATGTCAAAGTCATGAATTTGCAGTAGGTACTAAGCAAGAAAAAACAAAAATAAAACTAACCTAATAGCCTTCTTATTAAAGTGAAACCGTTGAAACGATCGCCACCATCGTTAGACAGCTGTGCTTTTATCCGTCGTCTGTCAAAAGATTAAGTTTGCCAAGCTTTCGCCGCCGCTGCTTATCATCACTGGGAACATGCCCAGCTGCAGACCTGCCACCTCAGTGCGGGGGTAACATTGTCATCACCCAAGCCCTACACTGTCTTAAGGATTTCAGGAAGCGTGTCAGGCCTCCCTTTTTTACTCCCTCGTGTCAGTTAATCTTTGCAGCCGAAAGACTTCCAGTGCGGGATTACTAAGCCGAAGCATTTCGCCCCACACTTTCCGACACCAAACTGGTCAGGTATTGGCGTCTTTTGGCGGCAGATACTCCTAGACCTCTCCATGTCGCAGGTCGATCAGTCAGCATGGCACGGCACACATGGCTTGACCGGGCCCCAACGTGTTACACTGTGTCAGATAAGAGCAGGTGGAAGCTCCAGAGGGGGTGTTTCACTCGTAACTGGCACCATCTAAGTTTTTACACCCCGGTACTGGCCTGTTGCGACACCCCCAGAGGAGTCCCCAGCCCCCCACTTCGTGGGCCTGCAGCCATTGATGCTTCCCGTTACACCATCAAAGCTTTTACACCCCAGTGTAGGAGGGAAGCATCCAGTGTGCAAGTTTGTCCAGTCCATGGGCCTTCACAGCGCCCCCTGCTCAGCTTGCTCATGACCCCTACTTGGCCGTAGTCTGCCTAAATCAGGTTTTTCTACTAGCAGTGGAGAGTTTCCCAATGGCCTGCCGAGAGCGTCTAGTGATAAATTTTGCAGCTGGTTTGCCAAAAGCCCGTATTAATAGTAGCAGTTTATTGAAGTCCAGATCATGTAAGAGAATGATTTTTGGCTTCTTGGGGGTGTGGCGAAATGAAATGGGGTGGTCCTGTGAAGGAAAATTTTTGTTATTAATTCGTCGTCTTGGCGGTGAATGGTGGAATGGAATGGTGAGGTCCTGTAGAAGAAGGTATAGAATATAAGTATACATATACATACACATGTATACATTATATACATACATATTTTCACTTTTGTTTATCTCTCTCTCTCCCCTGTTTAACTGTACTTTATTTTATCTGTTGATGTTTGTGCTTTTTAAATTGATTATTAGTCAAGTTCTAGTTATTTATTTGTTGTTACAGTGTGTTGCTGGTACTCTTTGTTATTTTTGCTTGATTTATGTGGGTGCTGCGCTGACAGATTTGCTACATTAGTCTTGGTCTCCTTGCCCTTTGTGTCTCGTCTGTGTCATAGTTTCTTAGTTGTCTGATGATCGGGTTTTGGTGGTCATTAGCCTGGTTGTAGACGTTTTTGTTTCTGTCTGTGATGATGTTTTGTATGAAGTCTACTTTGGCAATGTGGTGGAGGTTTCGTGTTGGTACTAGTCTCGAGATTCCCAGGAGAGTCTGCAGTATTTTGCTCTATGTCCTCTGGATGTTTTGTATGTGTCCACTGGTGGCATGTCCCCAGACCTCGCACCCAAACATCATGGCAGGTTGTATAGTGTCTTGTAAATTGTAATTTTGGCTTTGTTTCTCAGGGATGTAGTTTTTAGTAAAGGGTAGAGATGTTTGTATGCTGAGTCTGCTGTTTACTTTATTTTGCATATGTTAGCTTTCCAGGTCATTTTTCTATCAATTAGCAGACCCAGGTATTTTTTTGTCTCTTGGTATGGTATGTCTTCATTGAAGAGTGTCAGCTGGGTAAGTGGTGTTACTTTGTGTCTTCTTGTTATTATAATTGCAGCTGATTTCGCTGCAGTTACTTTGATCCTCCATGTCGTCAGCCATTGCTGTAGTCTCTCTAAGTATCTAAGTATCGTTGCAGTCCTAGTATAGCATATTGTATGGTTCTGTTTGTTTTGTAGATTAATGTGTCGTCTGCAAACATTTGTGTCCTTATGCATGGTGTCATAGGGATGTCCGCTGTATAGATGCAGTAAAGTATAGGTGAAAGTGTGAATCCTTGTAGTACTCCTGCTGTCACCGGTCTCTTCCGTGACACCTTTTTCTCTAGTACTATAGTAAGTGTTATGTCATATAGCTGTGGAGTTGTTTGATGTAACAGTCACTATAGCCTTGAGTTGTAATTTTTGTAGCGGTTCTGCATGCCATTCTTTGTCAAATGCTTTTCCACATTCAGGAATATTGTCACTGTGTAAGCTCCATGTTTATGGTTTTGTCTTGCTTCATGTCCTCGCTGGAATGTCAGTGTTACATCTTCTGTCAGTGTTGTGAGTGGGTGTAGTGTACCTACTGTGTTTGGGTCTGAATTCGAACTGTCTGTTCGGTAGTATTCGGTTGTCCTTAGTTTCTCTTTGAAATCGTTTAAGTAATATTCTTTCAAATAGTTTGCTTATACCGTTCAGTAGACTAATCGGTCTACTGTTTTTTTCATGCACATGTCACACACAGAACAATAACAAGACACCCATGTCCAGGACACTGCTTTAGCCTGGTTATAGTACTTACCACATTTTCAACTTATCCTTAATTTTAACGAGTGTTAGCTCGACACGCTTGACTGAGAGCCAACACAGACTTTAACTAATATTGTTTTGTTTAATTGTTTTCTGTTTTTTTTTTTCTGTTGGACAAACTAGTTTTGTCAGTTCATTTCGCCAGGGGCGCTCAGACTCTTACAGGCGAACCCAGGACTAGAAGAGCTGCATCCTGATGGCAGGCAGCTCTGGCTAATCCCATTTCATTTCATTAAGCCATTTTTTTTCTTGTTTCTTATCTGCATGTTTTTCTCCTTAAATTAATTCTACTACTCCTGAGGTCTAACAATTACCAACAACAGTTAATCCTTGCACATTCTGTCACACAGCTTTTCCCAGTATCCTACTCTATAGTTATGGTTTTACTGGGCCCTACCTTTCTGTATCTTACTCACTTCACTATGTTGTCACGGCCTCAATTGTGGCCATGGCCTCTAGACCATCCTGCTCTGCAGCGATGCATGCCTCATTAGCGCCAACTAACAACCAACCAAGTGTATACGACTCAACCTTGAGACACACAACAATCCCACCTTCTTTGTACTTAGCGACTAAGGCATGCCGGAGTACCCACATACTGATACGGGGTACACATTGATGTGGCGGGATATGGGGGCTCATAAGATTATGAAAAAATAGATTTGATAACAGGTGTGGAATACAAAGAGCTTTCAATTTATCTTCCACAACCAAAAGCTTTGTAACCAACATAAAACCGACACCATAAAAACTAAAATCACAAAAAAGTTAAAAATTTGGTTGCAGTGGCAAACGTCCAGAAAGAGGTTAAGATTATGATAATAATGTTTCACGACAAAAATACTAGATTTAGGCTAGTTTTTGTTATGATATTTACCAGCTACATTCATTCATGGAATAAACTATAGCTTCATCACGCTGTAGGTAAGAAGTAAATGCACATCATTTTAGTGATTGCTTTGTATGTTGCTGTACAATATCTGTTTCGAACTACGCAATATAGATTGTATATCTTCGATGATTTCATATGGAAGTAATCATGCAAAAACTAAGTGTCCGTAAATTTTTTCATGTATCGTTTCACAATGGATTCCACCGAAAAATCAGTCACTAAGTGATGTAGCATACAGCAGAGTTCAACCTAGGACACTTTAAGTGTTGACATTACTTCAATTCAAGGTCTAATTTATGAGCAAAGTATTATTTATCTTCACATTGTGAGTCGCTTGTTATTTAAAATCATAATACAAGGTTCCCTAAATGATATCTAGGATATGTAGGAGGCTTGTGTACAGGAATGCATGTTTAGCACATATTATTTAACGTACATAGTCTCTTACCAATAATCATATGTTATATCATGAACGAACTTCAGCGATATTGTGCGTGTGATAACATTATCTCTTGGCTGTGTTTGTACTTAAAGATTTTTTAAAGATACTAATTTTTTTTACATTTTGTCAGCACAATTCCAATTAAATCTTATCTGTTAGGTTAATTCGGTTGAAATTTTCGAATACAGTTGTGAAATTAAACAATATATTTTTCCAACGGGAATCAGTAAGTATAAAAATAATTACACAAAACTGAATACAGCAAACTGCTGTTTCTTAAGTTTTATTTGCTGTCTTTGTTACTCATGTGATATGCTGAAGAATCTCTAACTTTACTTCACACTTTAAAGCAATGTGAAAATATTTACGTTCAGCTATTTATGAATATACTGAAAATGCAAAACTATAGTAATATTCTCCAAGTGTACTTCAACTTGTATCATACTTCTGATAGTTGAATTGAGCCACATCTAGCACAAGCCCGCAATTAACACCACAGAATACTTCAAATTACTTATATTATACAGTAAATATTATCTTACAGCACAGTGTTTTTTATGTTCTTAGTAGTTAAATTAATATTTTTTTTTAAATTGAAAACCCTCTCTTGTCCACAGATGATTCTGTTTTACTGAAAGCAACTCTTGGGAGGAACTTGGGACCAAGTACGGCTGATTGTTCATCAGGTGATGAAGTATGTTTCAAGTGGCAATCTGCTGAATTAAGGATATCTTCAGCAGACGACACCTGCAAACATGTTCTGTGGCAATCGAAAAATAAGACCCAATTTGAAGACTGTTTCGACCTCGGTAAGGACCACTGGTTCGGTGGCCCCGAGAGGACGACTCAGTATTGGCCCTTCGAGAAACAAACTTTCAGCGATTACTCTTATGTGACCAAGCTAGATCACTATCAAGCTCTCGCTGACCCATACTGGGTCAACTCAAAGGGCGTATACATATTTGTTGATGAAGACGTACCTCTATTCATTGACCAGAAGAATCACGAGAAGAATGGTCTCTGCCTGATTGCCAAAAATGCTGATCCATATCCCAAAGAAAACACTATTCTCAAGCTTAGTTACAAGGTTTGTACCCTTAAGAACGCCAGGGAAGCCCACGAACATGCGGTGAAGACTTACATAGGCAAGCCGACGGGTATACCAGACGAGCGTATGCTGCGCTACCCTGTGTACTCTACATGGGCTAAGTACAAGAAGTACATAAACGAGGCAGAGGTGCGCGAATATGCGAACAACATTATCAAGCATGGTTTCAACAACAGCCAGTTGGAGATCGACGAGATGTGGGAAACATGCTTTGGATCGGCAGAGTTTGACAAGAAAAAGTTCCCCGACGCGAAGAAGCTGGTGTCCGAACTGAAGGCACAGGGGTTTCGGGTGACGGTGTGGAAGGCGCCATTCATCAACAAGGACTGCGAGCCATATTTCTCAGAGGCCTCGGCGAAGGGCTACCTGGCTAAGAACACAGAGGGCTCGGTGATCACCTCATGGTGGGAGGGTACCGCGGGGCTGGTCGACTTCACCAACCCTGAGGCGGCTGCTTGGTGGACGGAGAGGGTGAAGAACACCCAGCTCGCCAACCTCATTGACTCTTTCAAGTTCGATGCAGGCGAGTCCAGCTACCTGCCTCAGCTGCCGAAACTCAATGTATCGCTATCTCTCAACCCGAACATCTTCACCACCAGGTAATGCAACACCGATGCTTTACTGTTCCTTATAACTGTAGGCGTTCTAGCAGTGCAGAGATGCGGCGTACAGCTGTGCTGTCATCCAAGGCCATCAGACTGCAGCAGTGTCACATGATCTAATACACAGGTGGACTGTGCTCTCCCATTATCAACATTCATCACTCCCTTATTACACATACGCAGACACAGCAAGGTCAAGGTTTGTGCTATGTATGTTAAGATCTGCTCAAACTCCTCACTTTCATAATATATGTATTTTTATAAACAAAAAATATACTCTCTGGAAATTTTTTAAAGAACCAATCTACAACTTTAAATAAATAATTTTGGCGATGGTCAGGTATCACATTCATTAAATGATTGTTTTCAGTGAAAATATTTCCTGAATTGTCCAAATTCGTAACGAATGAAAGTAAACTATATTGAAACAAATGCAACTACATTTGCTAGGCAGGATCTGGGGTCAAAAGAAAGGTAGTACAATACTTTTTTAAACACTTGGTTTTTTACACATATATCACATATTCTTCACAATAGTTATTTTGACACAAAATAGTGAATTTTTAAACAGTACTTATGACCTTACATATTTTTACATTGTTGATATGTGTTAACACAGAAAATATGCAATACAGTAATGAATAGGCTACTAAATCAAACTGTTTACGTCGCAAAAAAGGATAATGATGTAATTAAATTAGCAGGTGCACAATTAGGCCTTTATTTTATGACAAGAATAAACATTCAAAAAGAAATTATATACTTAACATGATATTTACAGGAATCCTACATTACACTTTCATAATGTTGTTTACAGGTACCCATTAAATATGTACACATGCTCCATAACAGTTAATTAATGTTATTATTCTTTTAAAGTATTATCAATTTTCGTGATTTAAAATTTAAAATTTCATATCTATAAAGTAATTTGCCATTTTCACATCTTACAGTACCATGCTTTACAAACTCCTCTGTGGTGTACGTAACTACATGCAGAATCATTTTAACAATGTAATATTAATACGAAGGTTAAACATACTTTCCTGACTGGTGGGAAGTGTTCGCAGTTGTTGCACCAGCGATCTTGAAGAATGCAAGTACTACGATGTTCATTCCGAAAACCAACACTTTTTGCAAAACATGGGGACTTTCGTTACATTTCTCTCTCCATTCACACACTGTATTGCATCCTAGTTGACAATGACCATAAATAAGTCTTAAATAAATCATGTCCGCAAATTTCAGTCACTTTTTCCACTATTTCGCGGTAGCAAAAAGGCTTACAGTGTATATGGAGTCTGGACTTATATAAAAAATGTAACACTGGTCAATTTTATGTGGTAATTCATGTAGTACACAATGTCCTTCGCAGGAATCATAACAAGATATTTAGTGAATATCACAACCACAGAACTGAACCTACAATTACCTTTAGCAAACTTCAGTCACACTCTTCTGCAGCAGACTTCTATGTCTGGATATAAGAATATGTCTTCAGACTTCAATGATGAGTATGTTGCAATAGTCTTCGGAGAGTTAAGCCGGCCTCACACGATGCCTAAATTCCTGTTACCTTCTGCTATACCCATGGGCATAAAAATATTTATGGCAGATTCTGAGTTGTGGGTATAGCAGAAAATGGTGCGTGGCTCCTCGCTCATATTCACATGGTACCCAGAGTGATAACAGAAATCGCGTAACAACAA
>PNEQ01104273.1:22049-45443 GCA_003012365.1 Medauroidea extradentata
GTAATATGAACTCCCGAAAAATAGGACATGTTCTATTACGTTTTTGGGTAACGTTTCGGGTACAAAATCTGCCATGCCCAGAACCAAACCCCTTGTGGAGGTGCTGGAACTGCACTCAGACGGAAGCAGAAATGCTACCAGAAAATGGGCATAGAAACTGCTATGAAATTGGGCATCGTGTGAGGCCGGCTTTATGAACTTGTAGGGTTCGGCGGTGACAGGAAGACAGTCGTAGAGTTGATTTCTGACAGATGGTACATGTTTTTTTTTTCACTATTGTTGGTGCGAACATATTTAGTAAATTTTCCTGTTTTCCTGGTTCCTGTAGTCTTTACTCGCAACCTGCGGGGTGCGCTTCTTCAAATCGGCCGCTGACCATGAGAGTTCTGCAAGTGTCTGACAATGATACCATTAAGAATTGGCATTTATTACTGGGAGTAAGCTGTGCCCTCGTGAATATTAAACGTAATTAACTTGATTGGCTCATCACATCCGTTGTCCATGTACTGTTTCGGTCGCTGATCTGTGTACTCCCCGGTAGTAATGGAAAGGCCGGGTGTACGTGTTTCCTCGGAGAGGTGCTAGGTGGCGGGTGGATGTAGAGAAATGTGACATGGAACTATGTTCGCCTCTCAGTCGGGCCATGTCAGACAAATTACATAAATGTCAAGAAACTTTTCTCAGTAATTCATGCGTAGCAAGTTTGATAGTATTCTAGTATTCGGAAAATTGTATCTTCGGATATGTCATGGTACCAAAAACAAAGTAAAATGGCAGACAATAAAGGAATGTCAACAGAATGTGAACAGTATATATATATATATATATATATATATATATATATATATATATATATATATATAAATTCATTCACCTCACTAAGTAATACATATACACCAATTTTGATGAACATTAAAAATTGTTCCTCAAATAAAGTGTGTGATAAAATGTACAGAATTGAACATAACACATTATAGTCAAGTAAACTTACTAGGTACTATATGAACAAAGTTTAATAAAACTTGGTCTATGGGGACAAAAGATTTTCGGGACATGTATACACACCCACACGTACACTGAAAAAAAAAATTGTTGTAGGAACCATACTTCTATTAGGATAGAGATAACAGACAAGTTTGGTTGATGTTACTATCTGGAATGTTCCTCCAAAAATACTTTCTGTAGAAGTATCAATACATTCTGACAATGCTATTAGCTCCTTCTACAGACAGAGAACAATTATTGTAGGAACAATCCGAATAGTACCGATAATCGAACTATCCTGTTATCCTTATTCTAACACAAGTATGGTACCCGCAACAATACTTTTATTTCAGAGCATCCAAACATGCAGGGAAGAAGGTGTTCTAAAATTGCAATATTTCTTGGAAAAGTAGACTTCAATGTTAAGAAAAGAAATGTTACTATCTTTTGTATGGCTTCGGAAAATGTCAGATATTTAATTACACTGGGTAGTGATCTATAGAACATATCTTCCATTTCTATTTTCAATAAAGAAATCTTTTGCACCCGTCTGCAAATGTTTGATATAGACCACATCATTTAGTAAAACTTGAAAGAAAAGTTGCTGTTTTTAACCCACAACTGCACAAACCAATATAAATGTTTTTATGGACTGCCCATGGTCAAGTAAACAATTTTCAATAACTGAGTGTTACTTTCCTTTCATCGAACTTATACCTCTCTGCAATTTGTAAAATGTTTCATGTCAGCAAAAGTAATTAATGCACAATGTCGATTTCAAAACAATCAAAATATTAACATCTGACACTACAGTGAATTAAACACAAAGTTATTGATAATTATTCTTGACAGAGCAGTCTTCAAAAGTGCTCCTTTACATTGTACAATAAATTTTACATTTACAGTTCAAATGCGATGTATGATATAAATGTTTCTAGGTATGTGGAGGCAGTGTCTAAGTTTGGAACGATGGTGGAGGTACGTTCAGCGCGCCGCACCCAAAAACTACCCATATTCCTGAGGATGCTTGACAAGGAAACACGTTGGGGTTGGGACAATGGCCTCAACACAGTGATCACGACGCTGCTCGTCATGAACATGCAAGGCTACTCCTTCGTGCTGCCCGATATGGTGGGAGGTAACGTCTATGGCAGCGAGAAATTGACTAGCGAGCTGCTGGTCAGGTGGACACAGGTCACTACCTTCATGCCTGCCATTCAGCTGTCATATCCACCCTGGGAGTTCGACCAGAAGGTCCGCAGTTTGTATCGTAGCCATTAAGCGCCAAGTACTTGATATTGGTGGCTGTGTCCTTAAGACGTAAACAGGCCTGACTGGCGATAGCATGTGGCCAGCATCTGATTTAACTCAGCTTGGAGTCGAGTCGGTTTACCAAGTGGTTTAGAGCCCACCAGAGTATTGGTCATAACGGATCAACACAGTGTTGTCAGAAATACTCGCTCAGTATTCACTCACGTCTATTGGACAACATTAACATATAACAGAATGCTTTTATTTTGAGTCCAAAGGCGATATGATATGCCTGTACCACTGTAAACAATTTGTGGCATGTCATGTAGTAATCTTAGGTTCATACGACTGGAACAGTCCAGTGCATCCAGCAGTACCACCTCTCAGCGACTATATCATACAATTTTCTCAAAGCATTTGGAGAGTGTTTGAATACTGTATTAACTATAAGCTTTCATAGACTTAAGACTTGACCACATAAGCTTTCATGACCCTGATCTAGAGTTTATTCTACGAACAAGTTCACTTTTATGACAGTAAATATCATTTTCAGGCTATATAAGCCTCAATTTTCTAGCGAGCCTCATTCGCATCTTGGTGTTCTGACCAGCTGTGTCTCAGCCTGAAGACGGGGTTAGATTGCAATCCCCGAAACGTTGCATTTTTTCGTTGGTTTTACTTGTGTTGTGTTGTCTATTGTCTTGTATTGTACTGTGTTTGTTGTCAACTGTTCGCTTTTTTTGTCTATTTCCGTCTTTTTTCATATTGGGAATCTGGTCCTATATTTGTGTCTGTCTTCTGTGTCGGGGTGTTGTTGTCACGATATTCGACTGAATTCTATCTCCAGAATTCTTTATTGTTTACAATAAAAAAACTGACAGAAATCCTCTGAATTTGCTT
Organism: Medauroidea extradentata; assembly: GCA_003012365.1. Lineage (NCBI taxonomy): Eukaryota > Metazoa > Arthropoda > Insecta > Phasmatodea > Phasmatidae > Medauroidea > Medauroidea extradentata. Next base: position 25,185 of record PNEQ01104273.1, read on the forward strand.
TTTTCTATTTTTGTGTGCGTTTTATATAAAAAGAAAAAGAATTTCTTGTTCGTTTTCCGTTATTTGTCATCGAACACAGGTTTGATCAGCAAAAACATGAGCAATGGCGTACGTCCACAAACCAATAAATTCTTATTGTAAACTCCCATTGCAACAAACATTTTAAAATTTCAACAAATTTTAAATAGAATTCCATCTAAAAATAACTATTTTTCTTTCAAATTAAAAATTAATGGAGTGAACCTAATTTTTTTTCAGACAATTGATATAGTAAAGAAGTACACAGCTCTGCACTACCAGTACTCCAACCTAATTATTGAACTGGCACACAATGTCACCAAATATGGGACACCAATAAACCCACCGATATGGTGGATAGACCCAGAGAACAAAGAAGCACAGGCTGTGGATGACGGCAAGTATAACTTACCATTTATTCAGGTCATTTACTGAATTCTAAGCTTCATATTTGAAATCGTATGTTCCACCTTAGTTAGTTATAAAATTTTATTCTATCACCTCATACTTAGTGACATGATGTTTAATATTGTTACCTAAGTTCAGTAATTATATATTGCTAATTTTATTGGTACAAAACATACAAGAAATCAGAACGAGATAGTAAATTAGTGCAGCATACTCCAGACTGCATACTAGAAAAATAATTTCCAAGTACATGGATTTTCTTTAAAAAATGCGAACTTGAAATATGTTTTAAAAATTGCACTTTCATGGCAAAATTTGTACCTACTACATTCTACGAGTTGTCAATTGAGTAGATTTATGACAAATGTATTAACTAACTCAGCACATAAAAATTTTGAATAGATTTTTTGGAAGCATGTAAGCGTAGTTAAGATATTGTCAGATTTACAGGATTAGAAAACTTAATTATCTGCCAAACACTAAGAAGTTTACTTTCGAAACTGACGGTAATAAAAAACATATCAGAATTTAGTACAATTAATTTTCCTTCTTTCATTCTCATAATAATTTTTTGAAATATTTTTACGGCACAATTGACAAATGAAGACCTGATTGCAAGAACCAGATAGCGACTTAAAGTAAAATATTTAGATTGATAAGAAATAAATTTTTATCACAACTATATAGTTAAAATATTTATTTTTTCTTTATATACAGGCGATTACCAATATCCCAAGTTATTTTTCTCGTGTCACTCCTCTCGGAAATAGTATTTTCAATGTGAGAGATGTTTAGAACTACTTGGTAATATCGCTCTTAAATATGTTTACTTTTAAAACATCTCTCATGTTGACAATACTGTTCCCGAGCTTTTTACATGGCTAAAAACGGCATTTTCGTACAGCTATATCACCAAATATACTGCTCAGACTGAAGAGAAACTAGTTAAGGGGGTCTACAATGAACTTTGATACAGACTTCCTGATACATACTTTCCACAAATGAAATGATAGAATCATCAGTTAAAGTCCCATAGCTCCAACAGTACAACTGCAACACTCACGCCAGTTTACCGCCTTACCAACAGAAGCGATGTGCCACTAGCTGCGCACTTCAGGGTAGTTCCTTCGCTTCTGTGCCTTCAACATGCAAAACAACTCCATGTAGACGAGCCTCTTATATTCTGCTTAAAAACGTTCTTTTTCTAGGATTGTGACATTATATGATTTTACAAACAGATATTCAACAGTTCTGGAAAAATTATTGTGCAAAATGTCACTTTTATTATCCATTTCGGTATATAAAACTAACACGAATGAGAGGCCAAATTACTAACTCATTCGTTTGTTTCCTATTTTTGTACACAGAATTTCTTCTGGGAGAGCATATTCTCGTAGCACCGGTTCTACAGGAAGGTGCAACTAGAAGAGATGTATATCTGCCACAAGGGAAATGGAAAGAAGGACTACATCCCAAAAACCAACTAATAGAAGGTCGTCAATGGCTCAGAAATTATACAGCTGCTCTAGATGAACTACCATACTTTATTAGAACGTGATAAGTTACAATGTACGGTTTTTAATATGTTGTGATTTAAATAACAGTGGAATGAAAATAGTTTTATGTAAGATTTAGAATTACATCCTGACTGTTCTGAAATAAAATTTTTCTAAAAATAACAACGAAGTATGGATTAGTCATATAAAAATTTTTCAAGAAATTTGTTGCAATGATTTTTATATAGCGAGTGAAAATTATATTTAAACAAGTAGTCTATAGTTTCGTGAAACAAATGTTGATTTTAGCATTACTACCAATACTTAAATTTGTTTTTTATGGTAGTTTACTAACACTGTCATACTGTTTTCAAATATTTTTACATATTATAATAAAAAAGTATAAAATATGCAAGATATTAAAAAAAATATTTAGTTTGAATAACATTTTCCTTTTGTTAAGCATCTTACACAAACTATGTTCTAAGTACAGATTTAAAAATATTTGCTTAAAATGATAACATATGTGTCACATCATACCTTTTCCTTGTGCTCGTCATAGAAAACACACAAGACATAAAATTTTACATGATATCATGAAGCAGCTCAATAGTGTTAATCACATGATTGTGTAATTGATTGTTACACTTGTAAGTCTCCCGTGAAAAGCATGGTATTGTTATACTCAGTTCCGTATAGGGCCTACTTTTGTGAAAGTTTTGTAGTTCTGAGAGTCTATTCTGAAGGATGGAACTAACAAGGACAACATTGGACTTGAGTTTGGAAACCTGTGCAGTGTCAGAAATTCTGCTCGCATAGGTGTAGCTGTATCAATTTAGGTATGAAGTGAACTACTCGTTTGCGTCTGTGAAGGTTGCTGTGAATAGAACTCAATGTATTGATATTCTACGAAGAAATTTTCATATTTAAACAAACTATATAAACTACCAAATTCCGCTATTGCCTTAATCTTAAGTACTTATTTGATATTATAATTTATGCTGATTTTCATTCGACTTGTAAAAAATGACAACTGATAATTGGTTTTAATGAGTATTATTTAGTTTTACTATAGGGGGTTGCCTGGGTAATGCTAGTTTCGCATTTGGGAGAGTCTGGGCTCGGTTTTGAACTCCGGCAATTCTGATGTGGTTTTTCCATGGCTTCCCTTAAATTGCTTTTGGCGAATACTGCGATGATCCCTTAAAAAAGGCCTTGGCCGACTCCTCTTCCAATTCCTGTCAATGTGTCAAGTTGTTTGTCAATGTCTCTAATGACTGTGTTGTCGTCGAGACACATAGTCTACCTTATCCTATGAAAGTGTACACTGCAAAATTGTGAACGAATGAGCTACAAGGCTATTTAAGGCATCACTCGTAGTCATGGAGGAGCCCAAAGAACTTCACCATCACCCCCCTCCCTCTAGGGAAGGAGAAATGGAAATAACATTGCCATGATAGCCAATATTTTCATTTACTTTCTCATTATTTCTCTAAAACTTAGAACTACCCTCACCTTCTGAAAAGAAGTTTTTTTCTTTGTTTATAATTACACCACATGACATTTTGCACCATGCCTTGAAAGTAATACATTGAAACAGAAAAATGTTAAGGAATAAAATATATTTAAAACAGTCATATAACTATATATGCAGTAGTTAATTTTACAGTACCACAGCTAATATGACCAGAAAACTGCTTCGTAGATAAGTAACGATTACATTCCCCAACTCCATATCTCCAAAACTGCAGATCTTGAATAAAACATGTCTAAGATCTAAATAGCTGTAAATAAAGAGACAAGCATAAATGATTCTTAAAGACCATTTTCAACTATCAAATAGTTATGCAATTCAGTTTCTTATTTCGCAACGATTCTGTATATTTGAGGCAATAAAAATTGAAGGAATAACATGGAAATTTGTCACACAATTTTTAACCAAATGAAGTGTAAAATAAATATTGTTGCTATATAAAATCATCTACTCATCCTGCACGATTTGAAAATTTATATTTACACCAATTCAAAATTTCTTATTATTTTGTGTACATTATTTTTAAGAACTAATGTGTGCATTCGTTTTTGATATGCTTCAATTAGCATACAAAACTAAATTAATGTGTTATTTCAATTAATGTTCTTAAAAAAATGTTTGCTTCAAGAAAACTTCGAACATGTTTGAGACGAAAATATTTGAAGAAATTCAAGATATTCACTAAATTGAAAAACAAAATGGCCATGGTCATTAATTCAGCATAATGTCACATGGGATCCAGTAAATATAATTCAATAAATATGGAAGTAAATTGACCAAAACTGGATTGTGTGTAATGCCCTTTACAATATTTCTTACTTCGCCTGGGATTAAGTACATTGAAAATTAACTATTTTATTAAGCTGATCATTTTTTAAGGTCAATTGGACAGACAAATGTCATTGCACCACTTCTTAAAATGTTAAGAGAGGTCTTACTGGTAAATTTTTTGAGTTCATGTTTTAGTTAGGAAATGCATAGTCAATTACTTTACCTGCTGCAGAGGTAACACTGCCGCCACTCCTAAAAAATGGTGACGGCTCCAAATCAGAAACTACTATGGATGTTAGTTACCAAATAGATAACTGTGGCACACCAATTCCAAGACAAGGCAGCAGTTTTCATCCAGTGTTAAAGCTGGTTTACTACAGTCTTCTCCACACTGTAATCGTCAGGACATAACTGCTGTCCTTGCAGTATAGATCCCAGAGCACAGACACACACTACGAGTCACTTCATCTACTGTATCTTATAGAGAGGGAAAGAATGAAGGTGAAAATGTTTATACTCACAACAGCTAGTGTATAGACTAATCGGCTGAAACTCTTTAGTTTACTCCCCCTAACCCGTCCCATCAAGCAAGCTTGCTGGTCGGGGAACACCTAATGCTGCGAGGAGACGCAACTTTTCTCACAGTTTTAGTTGCTCGGACACAGAAACCCAAAGGTCACAGATAAACGAACACGATCGAAAAATCACAACTGAAATTATGTTTGTAGAATTTCTTGATATTATTGAAGAAGTTGTTACACGTTACTATATCTTGGTATGTAGTATAAAATAGAGGACTTAGGGACACAGGTTACAGCAAGGGGGTAGCATAAGGTCGGAATGATGGTGAGGAGAGTGAAATCAAGAGGGGGAGAGGTTTTAGCAAATTAGCCAACCGCCAAACTACTTTAACCTCAAAAGTACACATCAGACTGGTTCTTTTAAAGGTAAATGAATGTATTATGCTCTTTAATTGATGTTTTAGGTTGAAAACTCTATATTTTAGACCCGTTTACACACCTCATAATTACTATCTCCACAATAATTTAATTAGTCGGCCATATTGTTCATAGCCACATCAAGCGTTCGTTTGGTTACACACTCCTGACTACATGCGCCATATGGACCCTTCTAAAATATTTGGGTTTCAGGTTGTGGAACAGTAGAGCTGTCGTCACCATTTTGGATCAATCTACTGCCATATTGACCGCCATCTTGGATCATTCAGCCACGTTGTGTCTATTCGCTGCTATGTTGGACCAATCCGCCATCTTGTTTTTGGGTTTTGATTTTTTCTTTTTGAATTTTTTTTTTTAATGTTTGTCAGCGTCAATCTTGTCGCACGATGTCCTCTATATAGTTTTTGGCTGTCACCTTTCACTGTTAAATTGTTTATCTTGTCATGGAATCTTTTTCTTGTGGTCTGCTAGCCTATGTTTGTTTTCATAAATGGATGGTAGACAGTGCTAACTTCACTATGCTCCTATCATTGGCATCTAGATGGCACTGCAATCGGTGCCGACCATGTTTGTTCCAGGAGCAGGTGGTCATGTTGTTTACACAAGAAAAAATATCGCCAGTCGATATATATTCAGGAATATTCGAAAACTCATTTCATGTCCTTTTACCCCCCTAAAATACCAAATTTCAAAAAAATCTTTAAATTCTATCTTAGACATCTGTATAAGTAACCAATTTCAGTAAAAATCAGGGTGATAGCTCATTGGGTTCATTCTACGTAAACTGTTCAAAAGCACAATTTTCCAGTTTCATTCCTTAGTAGTTTAATTTCGGAAAATACTTAAATTACTTTTCTGGTATTTACATAATCATCATTTTGAAATAAAAATCAATATTACGTATCTCTGAGATTTTGATAGATATCGAGGAATATTGAAAAACTCATTTCATGTAATATTACCCCCTTTATTCTCGAATTTCTAAAATTCCTGAAATTGCCTAGTACCTATTCAGTTTTATAGACGTAAATTTTAATTAAAAATCATGATGACAGCCAGTCAGGTTTGATTAAAGGAAAACACATTTAATTTCTTTTCACCCCCTGATAGATCGAGTTTCGAAAGTTCATTCTTAATGATTGTCTGTGCCCTGAAAGGAGCCCATCTTTTCTCTTAGTTTCACATATCTAGGTTCAGTGGTTTTGGCTGTTGCTTGTCATGAACATGGATAAAATACAGGCACATTATTTAAAGCCATATATTCAAGTTCCTTGATTTTTAATTGTGTCCCTATTATTAAAAACTCATAAACTACGTTTAAGGTAAAACTTCAATCCAGATTGAACCTGAAGTGGAGTCAACTCCGAATGAATGTGTAGCGAACATGGATTGACGAACTCAGTTTATGGTAAATATTACAATCCAGATTGAACTGTAAACAAGAGCCAAGTTGAAGTCATCCTGGACTGAAAACGTAATAATGCTATCTATCGGCGACAGTACGAAGCATAGAACAGGTGACAAACGAAAAATAAGAGTTGTTCCAAATAAGGCTTTTCTTAATAAAGATGCATCACTTTTCTTGTTCCGTTTGCTTTATAAAAGCAGTTTAGCTTTACAAATACCTGCTTTTAACTCTTTCTGTTAAGTTATAGTGTGTTCTCTGTTCTTATTTAACCTAACCACAACACAAAACAACACAATATAGTGGCAACTTTGTCCTGCACATTTTCTTTTCAGTCCAGTCTGTGTTTACAGTAAAATCTCAATCCGTATTCTTCACTCCAGTCCACCTCAAGAAGTGGAGTGGATTATCTCGCTTCACTCCTACTTCAGTCCACAACAAAGTGTTTATAGTAAAATCTCAATCTGGATTCCTCAGTCCACTCCAGTTTCAATCTGGATTGAAATTTGACCCTAAACGGCCTAATAGATTTTGCTTTAAATGTCATGAATAAGTGTTAAATGCAAAGTTCTGTAGTTCATTGAATTCAATTATTGTTGCCATAATAAGCACGTGTACTAATACAGAAATGTGTATATCACGTGATTCAGATGCATAGTTAAAATACACATTTGTTGTAATTTACTTTAAGCTGCATTGGTGCAAGTTTAATATCCACACTTAATATAGTTTCTTAGTTTTTTTAAGTATGGCTGGCTAAATAAGAATTGTGATATATTACAACACTATGCCACAAAATGTTTATGCAGGCATACAGGTTATTGAATATATTGCTTTCCATTCATAGGTGCCTTAATCTACTACATATTTGGCTGTGTCCTATGTTTGAAACAGCCACAGGTAAATCAAAATACAAAATGTTTTATAGTTGCAACAATTTCACTGTTGTTTCTTAACTGAAATTTAAAGGACAAAAAGACACAGTTTTAAAACTTTATTTCTTTGTATAGTAGAACTCTCATTTTTTTTCTAATTGGTGCGAAAGTCAATTTGACTGCTTCTGCTGGGGTCACAACAGTTTAAGGCCCTGCTACATAGAGACGGTGAGATTGTCGCTATCGTGTTGTTGTCGGGTCGGCATCGTTCATATCCTTGCTGCATGCTACAATGAGAGTCGTTGCTTTGCTGGTGAGTTTAGTTCCCGCAATTCATAACAGATGGCAGCTCAATCGCCAATCGTGATTTTTTTCTAATTGCAAAATTTTGTTTCAAATAGTGCAGGAAATATTTTAAAATAAGTTCGGTTCAAATCGTAGCGGAAGCGAATAAAATCTTTTTACTTTAAAATAGGCTCGTAATTTTCGTGGCGCACATATATGGTTAATCAAATAATTGTTGTGGCCATCTGATGAATGCGAGTCGGTGGATTATCGGCGAGTTGTCGGTGAAAGATAAAAGTTGGCCATCTCCACCATCCCCGACAACACCACGACAACGACTCTGACATAATGGTCACATTCCCAGATGACAGAATGGCAACGACTGGGCACCGATCGACGACTCACCGTCTCTATGTAGCAGGGCCTTTGAAATGTTAGTTTGAAAGAATGATTTTTGCTATGTATAAGATAAGCAAGAGGCGCGGCTGCTGTTTATCTTACAGGTAGTGTATACATGGCAGTTGCGATTAGATAACTATTTTTTACAAAATAACAATTGAAAACAACACAAAACATTGGAAAATAGGTTTATGTAAATATTATAACTTTTGTAACACGTAATGGTAAGCCAATGCACAAAAAAAAATGCTTTGTGAAAGAATACTTGCTAAGCATTCCAGAAACATAATGTTCTATGTATGTGCATTCTTCTTTCTTTTTCTTCCTCTTTAGATATATAAATAACATAAGGTTGTTGTTTAAATCAGTTCAAATAAAATTCAGATGTCTATATTGCGTTATGCATTCAATTAAACATTTATTGGTCTGGCGGGCCAGATACGTGGCTTCAGACAGGAATAAAAACGATTTATGCACATACAAACATCGAAGTTAAGAAGCTAAGCGGTAGATTGGCTTCCTGCTGATTGGTATTGTGACTGAGAATTGCTAACAATCACTGTCTTTGTCTTGGGCACCGTGTGTCTAATAGATTAAATAAATAAATAAATAAATATGTATATATATATTTATATATATACATACACATACACACAGAGCCACACACGAGTATTGTGTAAAGCAAAATGACAAAATTTCAGGCAGCTATGGTAGGTTTGCATCTTGCAGAAAGTCGTTTAAAACGAGCTTTTGATTTGGCTCATGCATCAAGTGTTGATCCCTCAAAGACAGACAAACTTGTTTATCGCCCCTTCGAGAGACTTAAACAATGTGCGCGATCAATTTGAAGCGGATATGGTTCTAGTAGGGACTGTCACATTTAGTGAACTGATCATTACTCACGAATACGACACATGTAAAACTGAATTTGACGCTAAATATTTTAAAGTTAATAGCAACTCTGGGTAGCTTAGTCGGGCCTAAGGATCACGTAGCAGTTCATACCCGAGAAGGAAAACCGAAGGTAGCTCTTCCAACGATATCTCTTTCTAGCTGTCAAAGAAAACCACAAGAATGGGCAAATTTTTTAAACTCTTTAAGGCCCTTGTACACTCTAATACAGGATTGTCACCAGTTGAAAAATTGGCCTATTTAAGAACATCGGTATGCGATGAACCTTTGGGCATAATTCGGTCGTTGCCGATGACTGATGCAATCTTTGATATAGCCTGGAATCTGCTGGAAAGGAGATACGAAAATAAACGCTTAGTGGTCACATTTCATGTTGATGTGCTTCTCCAAACCCTGACAACATCGGCAGACTCGCCCACGACCTTATGCAAATTCTTGACCACTATTACTGAAAACTTAGCTGCTCTCAAGACATTAGCAATTACAGTGGATCAACGGGACTTGGTATTACTTCCCATTCTTTATAAATACCAAGATGTTGTCTTACAGACACAATGAGAGCTGACTCTTGGCAATGAGCTTCCCAAGCTCCAGGAATTCATATAATTTGTGGAATTTCACTGCAAGGCTCAGGAAGCGGTAAAGAATCTGGGACATAGGTGATATCTACTTGGTGTCAGCGAATAAAGTTTCAGCAAACAAAGCCATCTACTCTATGCATGGTCAGAGCCAAAAAGTCAACTTGTATGTGTGATGAAGCGCACTATACAGGTGAGTGTCCAGGTTGTGCCCTTGATGCCCGTTGTTGGCTGTGTGCCGACGCCTTTGTGCTCTCCTTGTCCCACTTGACTGCGTGGTCTCGGTTCCCGCCTTCCTCTCTACTCAACCTAGAACTGACGTCCATCGTGTGAAGAGGGTGGTGAGGGGAACGGCGGGCTGGTCGACGACGGGAACGGAGCTGGGTCAGAGTTTGGTCATCAGGAAGCCGAGGCAGGAGCGGCCTGGTCGCTGCTCGGCTGGTTGTGTTATTGCGCAAAGACTTCCGCGAAGATTAAGTTGTTCTATACTGGACAGTGACGTTTTCTGGTTAATTGATGGCCGCGCCGTCTCGGGGAGGCATGCATACTGGAATTGCAGTGACATATAAGGCCGGTATTTCGCCGAACTTTTCGGTGATCATTTTCCTTCTAGAAGCAAGGTAAGAAGATTGGATACTTTAGAGGTGCGGCGGAATTAGATACTTTGCGGCGATGGATTCTCCTCTCGGAAGTGTGGCAGACGCCTAAGTTTTATTTGGAAGCATTAAACCTACGGCATTTTCGTTCGGAGGCCTCCTAAGCATTAAGTATTTGAACTTTTCTGGGCAGGGAACTTGTCGGTCTTCCGTCGGGTATTCGGGGTAGTCCTGCTCTACTTTTCGTATTGTGTTCAGTTTGTAGGATTAAGGCGTTTAGACATTTGAACTATTTGCATCAGTACCCAGTTGGTACCGTCAAATTACCGTCAAATGGACGATGATGGACATTTAGTTGATTATTATTGTATGATATTGAATGGATTTATTGTGAATTGTAGGAAAAGGATATTAAGATATTAGTGTAACGTCTCGTGTCTGTGCCTTTGATCCTATGTATGTTTTTGGTTTTGGAGACTCGGGTTATTGGTATTAAATCATTGAGCATATTAGCCTACAATTCAGATATTGTTTATTTGCGTGCTGTTTCAAGGTTTCCGTCAACTTAACACATTTGAAAGATATAAGTATATTAAGGATTAAAGACTGTGTTTAAATTGTCTAAAATCTTCACATGTGTCTACAAGGTGTACCTCAAAATGCACATGTCTTGAATGCTAAACAAAACACCCTTCTCCATTTGGTTCAGAAGTCTGCAGAAGGTGATATTCAAGCATTCATTCCTTACGAAAAGTTTGATGATGAAGTAACTGGTTCTAATTCGTTATGTTTGGCAGTGGCCTCTGTAAAGGCCATACCACTCACAACTGTTCTTTTATGCATAGCTCAAGTACAAGTTTTAGACTCGTCAGGACATCCTCACATTGTTCGTGCTTTATTGGATATTTCTAGCCAGGGGAGTTTTTTTAGCATAAAGATGTTTGCAAAGTTTGAGATTAAGTCGAAAAACGGCTTGCCTCCCTGTGCATGGTTTAGATAATACATCTCTCCACGCAGCTAAATCAACTACTTATATTACGATCTATCCAGTTGGAGATCATAGACGTAAATTTTCAGTGGATGTATGTATTTTACCCAAGCTTGTCAACAATGTACCTAATCTAAAAGTCTAGTCAATAAACGTTGAATCTGTGAAACATCTCACATTGGCAGACCCATCTTTTGACACCTCCTCTACAGATTTGCTCATCAGAGCCGAAATATTTCTCAATTAATCACTGGACGAAGGATCGCTGGACTACCGGCTGCTCTAGAATCTGTATTTGGATGAATATCATGGGGAAGATAGAAGCAAAGGAACCATCCCAAACTATCACCAATAGTTGTGTGTCGTTGTTTCAAGTAATTCATTCTTAGAAGAGATCGTCAAACGATTCTGGAAGGTAAAAGATTTCCGAGTCAATATTCATAAGTCAAAGGATGCCATCCGCTCTGAAGAACTATTTGTTGAAAACCACAAAAGATATTCATGCGGACGATATTGTGTGTCCCAGCCATTTTCTTCATCAATGTTGAAGTTGGGATCTTCACAGCAAGAAGCGGTCAACCGACTGCTGCACATAGAGATGGCTAAAGGTTAATCTTGAACTGAAACGAATATACAGTGAATTATTGCAAGATCATTAGTCTAGAGTACACATGGAATTGGTTCCAAAGGACGAACTTGATTGTTCACTTTATAACTACATACCTCACCATTGTGTAATCAAACCAGATAGTTCAGCTACTGAAGTAAGAGTTGCATTCGATGCATCAGCCAAAACCTCCACTGGGGTTTCATTAAATGATATTCTTCTGACAGGCCCTAAACTGCAACGACAAATCTTAGATGTTTTGTTACATTTTCGCCTTCACCAAGTGGTATTCACTGCCGAAAATCAACAAATGTATCGCCAAATTTCTATTGATCCGAACCACTGGAACTATCAATACATTGTATGGCATTTTCATGAGAATGAACCAATACCTGATTACAGACTAAAGACTGTCACATATGGTGTCTCTTCTGCTCCATACTTAACTCTACGTATATTAAAGCAATTAGCATACAGAAAAGGTTATTGTTTCCTGAAGCATCAACCATATTACAGTCTGGCGTTTATGTAGATTATGTGGTTACTGGAGCCCCTACTATTGAATCGCAATGGTCATTAAGAGAAACCTCATAGCGCTTCTTGCTAAAGGAGGATTTAAATTACGAAAATTTTATAGTAATCATAAGGCTCTCTTAGACTGGCTTACTCCTGAAGATGTTGAGCATCCACATTCCTTTGATATGGACCAAGACAGTTGTTAAATTGTGAAGGTATCCTTGTTCAGACACATATTCATACAAGTTACAGCCAAGCAACAATGCTATTACTAAACATACCATTTTATCAGACGTACTTAGGATGTTTGATCCATTAGGTTGGTTAACACCAGTGTTGATGTATGCTAAATATCTTGTTCAGCTTTTATGGGTCAGAAATGTTGGTTGGGATGCTGAACTCCCCTCGGAGTTAGTGAATCGATGGCAGATTTTAAAGCAAGATATCCCCAGGTTGTCAAACTTGCAGATACCTAGATTGGATACAAGTGAGAATTGCTCATACCAGCTTCGTGGATTTTCTGATGGTTCGGAAGTAGGTTATGTTGCTACGGTTTCTCTACAGACAGTACATTCTGACAACACTGTCATTTGTTGATGGCAAAATATAATGTCGCGCAAATTAACACACATTCTCTTCCATGATTGGAATTTTGTGGAGCTCTTTTGTTGGTTTAGTAAGATCTATCAAGGAAGACTTAATATCTCGAGTATTAGGGCTTGGACTGATTCACAAATTGTTCTAGCATGGATCAAGATGTCACCACATCTCCTTAAAACATTTGATGCTAACAGAGTTTCCAAACTTCAAGAGTTTAAACCTTCATCATGTTGGGCTCATGTGCAATCTGAGTTCAACCCAGATGACTGCGGTTCGCGAGGGCTTCTACCAACTCAACTTCTCAACCACCATATGTGGTGGTCTGGTCCACCTTGGTTGTCTGAACCTGATGACACTTGGCCCTCTGATTCTATTGATATAGGGATATCCAATACTCCACTATTAGAAGCTAAAACAGTAAGTTTGGTAACATTCTCGGCTGATAACGACTTGCTCAATTTATTGAGTAAATTCAGCAGCTAGGGAAAACTACTCAGAGTGACTGCTTATGTAGGTACAGTGTTTCACATATAACTGCCATGCTCCATTGCACTTATGAAAGGTGAGCACTCTAACTCCAGTTGAATTGGATCTTGCATTACAGTTGTGGCATAGGGATTATCTACACACCTTCCAAAAATTTGCATTTATTTATTTTATACACGACATATTCAGTCAAAGGCCGTTTTACAAATGTACGTGTTTTACAAACTAAACACAATGATTAAATTTAAATGTGCCTATATTATGAAAATTAATTAATTTATATCTTAATGTAAAAATATAAGTAAAAAACTGACCTCACATTGCGGCCAACACGATTAACATACTAACATTTTTAAAAATTTAATGAGAAGTTTGCTAGATAAAGTAAAACAAAGTACACGAAAATACTTAAACACAAAAAAATACAGCGACGGATTATATAAAAAAATAGACGTTACTTTTAACAGAAATATCAAAAACACTTTTTAACACAACAGATCAGCAAGATGTTCTGACATTAACGTGGATTTGTACATCTTCTTGAACATTACGATAGAGTCGGTGTTCTTCAAACCATCTGACAGGCCATTCCACAAGACAGAGGCACAATAAGTGAAAGATTTTTTTATATATTGACGTGGTGTGGCAGGGTATTGCAAAGTTACGTTTGTTTCTCGTGTTGTGCTTATGCAGTTGGGAGTGTTGGGCCAGTTTATCATGCAGGTAGGTTGGTTTTTTCGACAATACTGATTTGTTTATGTGAGTAATAAAGAAGTGCAGTCTTCTGTGGCCCATGTTCAACCAGTTTGCTTTTATAAGTGCTTGGCTGACGTGATCACGTTTTTTTTAATTGAATGAATATCGTAAGCATGCATTTTGTACTTTTTGTATCCTGTAAGCAAGGATTTTATTCAAACATATGAAATGTCCACAGCAGTAATTAATAACAGACAACACTAACGAGTCGCAAAGTTTAGCCTTGAGATCTTGGGGGCAGAATGTGTTTGAACTTGTATAGTAATTTTAGGCGATAATATACACTTTGAATGTTAGTTGAAATGTGTTTCGACCAGTCAAGGTTAGCATCGAGTGTTACACCTAAATTTCTCTATGATGTGCATTGGGTAAGTAATTCATTGTTTATGAGAATTTCTTATAAAGCTGATACTTTTTTAATATTTACTGGTATCCCGACTATCATGAGGGAACACTTTAAGGTATTCAATTTAAGGCCGTGTGAGTTACACCAATTAGCGATACTAATAAGATCTTCATTGATTTTATTTTATCCATGGTGGATTGAGCGTCTTTTGGAAAACATGAAATCATAAGTTGTGTGTCGTCTGTGTATTGATGGCAGGTCAAATATCTTAAACCGTTTCTGAGAGAGTTTGCGTACAAAGAAAAGAGTATTGGCTCCAGTATTGATCCTTGCGGCACACCTTCAACAACTTTTTTTAGATCTGAGGTCCGCTTACCACAATGTGCATTCACTTCTACAAACTGAGTTCTTTCCGAGAGATAGCTACGAAACCATTCACAAGAGGCGGGTGACAATTCTGATGCGGCAAGTATTGATAATAATTTGGTGTGGTGAACCATATCAAAAGATTTTGTAAAGTCTAGGAAAATCATGAAAGTAATTTTGACCTCATCCATAGCTCTATATGCAGTATCTGCTATTTCTTGTAGTGCAGTGTATGTACTATGGTGCGTGCGAAACCCTGACTGCCTAGTGTAGAGTAAATTTTTAGTTTCAAGGTGAGTGGTAAGTTGTATGTGGATAACTTTCTCTAACATTTTATAAATTACTGGCAAAATACTTATCGGCCGTAGATGTTTCATTTCTGTTGGGATATTTTAATTTTGGAAGTGGCATTATTTTAGATTGTTTCCACTGTTTAGGAATAACTGAGTCTCTGATTGACATATTAATTATGTCCCGTATTGCTGGTAAACAATATGGAGTACACATTTTTATCATTTTTATGTCCAAATTATCAATACCTATAGCACGTGAATTTATGGTATTTATAATTTTATAAATATTATTTTGGTTCACTTCCTTAAATATAAATGTAATTTAGTAACTTCTTCCCAGCCAGCACAACTAACATCGTACACAAATTCAGTAGGATTTAATCTACTATAATCTCGAACAGTTTTAACTTTGTAGCTTTTCAGTAAACTAGGTATGTCGTATACCATGTAAATGACATTGCGGTCAGTAAAACCTAGGAGTTCGTACTGACCGGAGCTAAATACTTTACTAGTATCTTTAATAACAATGAGATCAATTAGAGTTTCTGCGGTGAGGGTTATTCTCGATGGTGCAGTAACTAGTTGTTTAAAGCCATAAGTGTTAAGAATACCTATCAAAAATTTTGCTCCTGCGTCACCAGGTTTTAGTAAATTAATGTCAAAATCTCCTACCGTAATGATAATGTCATATCTCGGTAAGAATTCGTTCACTAAAGATTCTAACGATGTGAGTTCTTTGTAGCTAATATTTGGAGGTTTGTATAGCACTCCGAAGGCGATTTTATGGCTTTTAAAACTCAGTTCCAACCAAAGTTGTTCGACCGGATTATCTTCTGATAGTATATACTGTTGATGTTAATTTCTTTTACATTTAATGACTCGTTAACGTAAACACATACCCCACCTCCAGACTTGCGACCCACTCTGTCCTGCCTGAACAATACGTAGCCAGGAATATTTAACATTTCGGGAGTGATTGCGGGTTTTAACCAGCTCTCTGTTATTGCAAAAATATGAACTTTATTACATTCTATAATTGTTTTTATTTCTTCAATATTTCGAATCAGTGATCTAACATTAAGGTGACATATTTGAAGTTGCCTGTGAGATGTGCGTGGAAGAAACTGCATTTGTGCACTATCTGTTGGTGACGCGAAACAAGCAACATGTTGTCTAGGCGACTCAGGCTGGCTGGCGAGAGAAAGTACTATTAGGGGCAGTGAACTTTGAGAGGGCGTTGGTGGGGGTGTGAATGGCTGTCAGGGGAGGGAATGTTACAGTGTGATATCATGAGGGGTAGCTGCGAGGGGTGTCCACGACTCATACATTATACTGTCTTTGATGTGTGTTGAAAACATTTTAAGTAACTAGTAGAACAAATTCAACTGAAGCTAATCAAATAGGCACAGACTTATCAACTAATGTAATAAAAAATACAGTAACAAACAAAAAGCACTATACTAAATTAAAAAATTATTACGATTATCAAATTATTTATGGAACAAATGACAATGGCAATGGAACAAATGGCAGGACGACAAGATAAGTTTTGTTGCTGGTCAACTAATACTCATCAAAGAAGATCAACTTCCACCTCTGCAATGGTATGTTGGTTGTGTAATAGAGCTGCACTCTGGAAGAGATGGTGTATCGCTGGTTACTACAGTGCGCACAGCTGGTGGCACGTTCGACGCCCAGCTGTAAAGTTGTGTCCACTTCCTAACCAATAATGCGAAATATGTTATTTCAAGGTGGGTGGAATGTTTAGACTTGTAGAAACATAATGTTCTATGTATATGTATTCTGTTTCTTTTTCTTGCTCTTTGGATACATAAATAACATATGCTTGTTGTTGAAAAAAGTTCAAATATTATTCAGATATCGTAATTACCTTATACATTCAATTAAACAATGCTTGTCCTTTACAATTTTGCTATAAATTAGTATTACTTCCCTTTATAATTGAGGTGATGGGAACAGAATACATCAATTTTCCAGGAATAGGATGTTCAGTAGTATAAAAAACCTGTTAAATAAATTTCGAAAAACGTTTCCTATACATTAAGTTGATTGATGATGGAATCAGGGGGCCATCACACTATAGGAGCGGCGAACTTATTATTTTATCACATCACAGCTCTCTTACCAGTACAAAAGATAATTATGCTCTTACTTACATCAATTACTTAATGTGGTACGGTAATGCATTACATTTACCTCTTACAATTTTATATTTATCATTTACAATAAAATTTTTTGTAACTTATTACTAATTATAAATCTAACATAAGTGGCTCGCACAATCATTACAAAGTTATTAACCTGCTCACACCACCGTATATATTAAAACAATATTGCGTGAAAATTTCGTACGTGTTATCAACATAGGGAAACAAAAATTACATAAAAACATGCTATAAATATTGACATCATATGCAATTACTGTATATTTCAAAATTGAATAGTAATTGTCAAGTCATGACTAACGATTGTATTCAGATATTCCGGTATTAACGTAACGAAAATTTGGTACTACACGCAGAAAAAAAGTTGTCATCAAAATGAGTGATCAAACTTACTGTAAAGTCCTCCTGGATTATTTTGTACTTCGTTTTGGAAAAATTACATTTTATAAATCACCAAACAATCTGTCGATAATTCACGACATATATATATAAACATCACCACAGTTTGTTCAGTAATGAAGACATATATCCACGTTTCGAAAACCGTGCAAGACATTTTCACTGTTCACGTCCAGCATAACATAACCTAATCCGCAAGCGACGTAAATACACCGACGCGAGGACGGAACAAAATAGAACAAGGAACTTTGGTTCGGACCACGCGGCCATGGTCTGGACGAACTGGAACGGAAAATGGATGAACGAAAAAAAAAAAACATTTGCAGTAACCACAACATTGACACGTTAACGTTAAAAAATTCTTTGAAAAATAAAACATTATATCTGATGGTGATATTTCCGACTTATTTTTACTGTGGCAATTATTACAGAACTAAACTTTTGGTATTTTCTGAGTATCGTACATCTCTAAATACTGGCAAATGTACCAAGAAACTCGTGCGTCAGCCGTTAAATAACTCGTGAACCAACTGTACGTACGTGTCGTCCGCTAACCATAATTATAGTAATAAACATATAGCGTCGTAGATTGTTTTTGCAACGTCTGTATATTTGAGATATTTGTTAATAAAACTCTCTCATTAAGTGACAGAGTGGTAAATTTATATGTACATGACAGCTAACAAAGATCTATTTATTATGCAAGATCACAGTGCGCTGCGTCGGCAGCCAATGAACATGTTTGTTTATGATTTACTTTGTTTATTCTAAAACTCAACTAAGAGTGAACTGAGAATAGATGATGAAACTAAAACTCTACTAGTTAAAATTTTTAGAAACTAAAAATTCATTTATAGTAAATTATTTGTATGACAACAAAGAAAATAAAAAATTGCAGGGAGACCACAATACTTTCTTTAGATGTCCTTACATACTACATTTTATATGGTTTCTCACATTGAATTCTGTAACCCAGCCTTAGATCGTCAATTTGGGGAACTTTCTGCCACTTTTTCTTCTATATGACAATTCTTTGCACATTAAATTACATCTGCGACGCCTCGTGTTTGAAACAATTCTGATCATATTAATTTAAAATTAACTGCAATAACACTTGTGTTCAAAAACCACATTCAAAACACAATTAAAAAAAAAAACACACATTCCGGTAAAGTTCGTTACTTCGAGTGTTTCCTATAATGCCGACTGTACACACTTTTGTCGGTTGGAAATAGTACGTCGGCGCGACGCACAAATTGAGCCAATTAGAAGCTAGCGAAGTGCAATGATATAACGTTATTTGTTTACTTCAGAACTCAACTTAGAATGAACGGAGAATAGTGTATTAAAAAGTTTAAATGATACATTAGCATAATATTAGTGAATTTTAAATGGTTGTGGACACTATTAACTTCAACTCTGCAATACAGCCCACCAGCCTTTGCATAGTAAATAAACGGCCAATCAACTTCGAAATAAACCGATATATAGATGAAATAAATGCTTAAACGAGAGTTCGAGTATGTACCAAATGAGAAGTCGATAGGGAGCTAATTATCTAAAGGTCTAAAGCACGGCCGTAGAAGAACAGGTCTGGACGCTCGCCTGGATATTTGAACCCCTTGTTGTTTGGCTGTAGTTCACCAAGTTACCGAGAATATTGTGTTTAATTGGCGCTGATGTTAGGGCGGTCGGACTAAACTCCGCCCACTTCCTATCCGCTGAGATAAACAATTTATCAAAACGTATTTTTTTTATCAATTTATTAAATGCTTACTTCGCTCACAAATTTAAGAAAAGGATCGAGCAATCTTTATTTACTTTATAAATTTAACCATGGAAAAAAATGGACAGAGTTTGAGTCCGACCGCCCGGAAAACAGCGCCAAAAAGTACGACATTCTCGGTAACTTGACGAACTACAGCCAAACAACAAGGGGGTCGAGCAAAATACATTGTTAGGTAGGCGAGTGTCCAGACCTGTTCTTCTACGACCATGGTCTACAGCCTATAGACAATAATCAATATCGCAAACACTTCGAGTTCGTGAATCCTCCAGGGGGCCGATTAAATATCACCACTTGCATTTTGCACCGACGCAGCGCAACGCAAGGAAATCTGCTCTGCACCTGCACCTCGGGTCGTAGTTGGAATTAAATATACTCGAATACGCAATACGCAAGGGGCGGAGCCTATTTTGGCTCGGCGCAACTGCCTCCCCTCTCTTACTTACACAAGCCAATCAGAAAATTTGTAACATCATTCTCACTGCCACATGAACAGCAAAAGCTGTCTGCACACCCGCGTGCTTACATGCAGATATAGCTTCCATGTAGCAGTGAACATTTCTCGCGCTAAAAGTAATGTTTTGGTTAAATTTTTCGTAACCTAAAATTTTGTAGCTTTCTCGTGATTAAACAAGGATGTAAGAAGTATAGGTTCATATCAAATTATGAAGGAAAATTGTTACAAAGTTTTCAT
>PNEQ01104274.1:0-29835 GCA_003012365.1 Medauroidea extradentata
TTAGTTGTGTTAGAAGTCGAAAATTAAAGACGAGCAGGGAGGGCTCGTGATCCAGCTGTAAAAGGTAAACTTAAATTAAGCTTAGCTCTACTTAACCTAGGGGAAATAACCTAAGTTTCCCGAAGGGCGGGCATGAGTGCCCGCGGTCCCATTTTAGGTGAGAGGTTCTTGTCGCCTATCACGCAGTCATGGCTAGGTTCAATGGCTTCCACTCCGTAGACTAATACCTCCATGTTACAGACAAGGAAAACAAAATCGAAACGATTTTGTTTTTAAAGTTAGGTGTGTTCATAACAGTGGTCTTTGAGCACTTGAGTATATGTTCGGTCACGGCCGTAGAACAGGTCTGGACACTCGCCTGGAAACTTGACCCCCTTGTTGTTTGGCTGTAGTTCACAAAGTTACCGAGAACATTGTGTTTTATTGGCGCTGATGTTACGGCGGTCGGACTAAACTCCGCCCACTTCCTTTCCGCTAACATAAACAATTTATCAAAACGTATTTTTTATCAATTTATGAAATACTTTCTTCTTCATAATTTTAAGAAAAGGCTCCAGCAATCTTTATTTGCTTTATAAATTTAACAATGGAAAAAAGTGGGCGGAGTTTGAGTCCGACCGCCCAGAAAACAGCGCCAAAAAGTACAACATTCTCGGTAACTCGACGAACTACAGCCAAACAACAAAGGGGTCAAGCAAAATACATTGTTAGATAGGCGAGTGTCCAGACCTGTTCTACGACCGTGTGTTCGGTGCTAAAAATGAGGCTGTGTTGCCAAATTTTATGAAGGAGAACCATCCAACTCCCATTCAGCCGGCGATCTCCTGGCGATCCATCGGCAAATAACTATAGTGTAGGAAGTGCGGAAGATCGCCATCGAACTGCTGCGCGAATAAAGGCCAGGGGCTTGCCAGCAAGCCTTCGGAGGACGTTTATAATTACGGCCCTAATTGGTACGGAAAAAGGCTGCCGTGTCCCGGCCTCCAGTTAATGCAACAGATATACACACCTCTAGGCCGCCTTCCGTTATTCACTGATATCACTGACAGTCCGCCAGTGTCCGTGAACAATAAGGGAACAGCATCAGCAATCAGCAAAATTTTTTCACCGTCAGTAATATCGGAAAATAAAATCAGTAAACATTACTGCAATGTACGTTTCCTAGCAACTACATCTCTGGCATATCTGTGAATTCTTTCTTGCGATAAACAATCATGTTTATTTTGTTCGTTGTGTAAATAATATTTACTTAAAAAATAAAATTGGTATATTTTCAGCATATTGATACATGTAGCACGACTTACGACTGATATTGATTTCTTCGTTTTTTCACGACGCAGCTTAAACATTGTATTTAAGGTTTGGGAAGCCGTATCCATTATTCTTAAGCATAAGCAAGGTACGATTCAACCTCTAAACATTGTTTAGTCTTTACAAACTGCACGACGAATGCTTCTGTAACTATAAACAGACGTTAAATATACGTATATAAATTAATAGATACCCTCTTTGGCCCTTATATATTAAAAAAGACTCGTCCTATAATTAGATAACTTCAACTTTTGAATTTCCGCCAAAAATATTGGTTTACTGACAACACTGATGTTCTGAAGCGCCAGTAAAATCGGTAATCTCAGTAAACGGATGTAGCCTCGCACAGGGTATCGTCGTCAACCAACCATCAGTGACTATCAGTGCCGTCAGCAATTTCGGAACTATAGCTGACATTACTGAAAACACTGGCCAGTGAAATCAGTGAATAACGGAAGGCAGCCTTAGTTGCCTCTAGTTATAGGCAATTTGATTGTTGGTGACACTGTTAGTGCTTATCTTTGTCTATGGTGTGGTCGGTGCTTGTATTTGGCGGGAATTGTTGGGTTTGTTGGTTTGTTTGTGTGTTGAAGTGTCACTTTTGGTGACCTGTTGGATCTAGTTTGTTTTGTGTTCCTTTTTTTTTTAATGGATTCAATCAGTAAAATTGTAGACATGTTAACATGTAAACTGTGTTTAACGTCAAACGTATCTAAGTATGTAGTCATCGCCTTTTTATGTTATGATTTTTATTTTTTTATTTAAATTTTTTGAAATGCTCATTATACCATGACTCTTGTGTACATTATAACCAATCCCCTTGAGCATAGCTATAGGTGGGGATCTTGTGCTTAATCACTCACATAGAAAGCAGATACAAACAGTTGCAATTTGTAGAATATAAACAGAATAAGTTTATAATTTTGTAACATCAAAATAATCGAAAAGAATTGGTAGTACTAATAGTAAGACAGATGCACTTACATACATTCACCCAAAAGAAGAAAGGAGCTCATTATGACAACAGCCATGAGAAGGTAACTAACACTACACAATTTGCTATAGCTGCAAAACACCAAAACATTCACATGTCAACATTGTACATATTATGCAAATTATCTTACACATTTTTTCTTACAGCTACAATTTTTGCACCAAAATTTAAAATATTCTTAGAATCTACTGCAAAGTACTTACCGTATGAGTCAGAATTTGATACTATCATATAGACTTCGTTATATATTCCTTAACTATACAAGACAAAAATGCACTTAATAAATGCACACAGATGTAAACATTTGCATAATCATACATGTGTGAGACCCATATGCATGTATAGGTCCCATCACCCCCGCAACTCACGACTTTAACACGTTCAATTGGAAGCAGGAAAGAGCACTGCGATTCCTGCTCTTTTTCTACTACCAGAAAATCTCAACTTGCAGAGATAAACAAACCTTAAGTAAAACAGATATTTAGAGAACAATCAAAATACAAAATATGTAAACTGCAATTTTCTTTATGTACGACTCATTTTCACCACTGTAGGAACACTTTCTATTGATAAACATTACCTGTAAAACCAATAGTTTAGTCCGTACACAATAAGTAGCTACTCTTGATATTTACCACACAGGGTACAGTACAGGCAGAATCTTCAAAATCTTGAAATAATTTCTGCAACTGTCCATTGGAGACAAGTGTAATCTGATGCGGATTGCTCTTTTTTGTGCAATAAAAACGTTTTTCAAATTTGTTTCACTAATACCCCAAAACTCACCTTCATACCCGTTCCATTTGTCATTATTATTAACAAGGGTACAGACACTTTCGGAGGAATTGGTAACAGTGAGTGGGGTTGGAAAGTGTAGGGGGATATGGTTAGTGATTGTGGAAACCGCCTGCTACTGGGCGGTTCCTCAGTTGCTAGTGAAAATATTATTTGTAGGCATCAAGTTTTTTTTACTGAGGATTCTTTCTTGGACAAGTGCTGTTGTCTGTATTTAACTTTATGAGTATAGTTTATTGTCGTTTAAGATACCAGTATCTTATATCTTCATACTTCACTGGTAATTCTACTGTGTCCTTTAACTCTTTTGCTGCGGAATAAAAAATTTTTAATTATGCCAAGATAGTGTAAAATATTGTTACTAAATATTTTGTTTTTTGTAAATAGCTTATTTTTGGTTATTTTTAAGCGAGAAAACAATGTATCTATGGTTTACAGAGTCATTTAATTTGATGTTTGACTAAAGTCAAATGTCGCAGCGAAGGAGTTAAGAAGAAATTCCTTAATATGTCATGACAATTTTAACTTAAATAATATTTTGATAAACTGATAAATGAATATTGCCTGGTTCGGTAGCCATGTACTGAAGCAGAATATCATAATAAATAATTTATTTTTGAAACCACTCAACAAGTTTAAATGGTGTCTGAAGTTTTGTTGGTATATGTACATAAATGTAGAACGGATTTGTGCGTGGATTAGACTGTAACATATGAAGTTTCTAGGAAAGCGGAGGAGTTGATACGTTTGCTGGAACTGAAGACTACAGGCAGCACTTTGGCAATCAGTGAAATATGTCGTGCTATTATATGCCTCAACTTAGCTGCAACTTCACTAGGAGTCTACTGTGACAAGGTACTATGTGTAAAGTAATTTTATGTCTCATAAAGTTGTTTTGAAAGGGCTGTAGTTGCTTCTGTAGTTATTTCAATTCCTACCTCAATTGATGCAATATTACCGTAATGTTCATTGGAAATTGAGAATAAGACAGTCGAGCCCCGCAACTATGACACCAGTGTTGCCTACCCCCTCCAGGGGCTCCTGTTTAACTTCCCTTTAATGCTCAATTCAGTGTCGCAATGCACATAAAAAAATTTAGACGTGCTAATGGGCTTATCACCTGAGAGGTTCGTATTACCACAAAACCAAACAGTTAGTCCATAGACTCAATTTATTTGCGTTATGAACATATTCCAACACCTTCGAGAACAAGACCACAAAATAGTGTACGATAACAGGATTGCAAAACTATACAAATCCCCGCTCAGTCTCCTTCCAACACTCACATTACATAATCATAACACACCCTAAAAGAAATAGCTCGTTACATTGACGCACAGACATACAAAGTGCATACGTCGACGGGCCTGACGCGCATAGGTAATACTGAGAAACTCAAACACCCTTAAAGTACTTAACAATAACTTGGTACAAATTTGTAGAACATTTTTAACCAGCAATTTGTTTATCGGTTCAAATCAGGTCTTCCATTTCACCACTATCCGAACCAGAGTTTGAGTTTTTTCTTAAGTTCAATTACGTCCTAAAACACTCGAGTCACAGTAGCAACAGTAAACCCAGTTATTGCACATCATAACATCACTACCCAGGTTATATATTACTTTCTCTCAAGCTCTTAAGAGGGGAACTCTTCAATGTCCCCTCGCGCAATTTTAGTCAGTCACGTCTAGTAACACCACAGTAACGATTGCCGACACTCTGTTTTCCCACTTAAAGTAGCAGAATCAACCAGAAATGTAAGGAGCAGGAAGCAGCTCTCTCTCTCTCTCTCTGTGGTAAATTAGGCCTACCTGCCAACCAATGTAGGTTAATGTTAGAGGAACCTTTGACGAATCATGGGCCTGTCCCGTTTGACTGCTGCCTTCCAACACCACTGGAGCTGAATAATACTTAAGTACAGTACATACCAGATGCCGTCTCCTCCTCAATAAACACACCGAATGGAATAGAGCTTCGGTGCATGAACCGCAGCTAAACCAGGGTCCACCATCAGAGTCGTTCATGCAAACCTCGGCAAAAGGCCATGCTGGAGCGCCGGTAATCAAGTGGTCTTGATTTCGTTGCCACACTCTACGCCGAACCCAACTACCTTGCTTCGTCCAAATCAGCTCTCGATCTTCCACAACCTTCTGACCTCACTCCTACCGCTCGAATGCCCTGCCTCCACCCTTCAGCTACCTCGTAATCCCCTCCCCCCGCTACATCCTGAGCACACCCGAACAAAGCCGACCATCCACGATCGCGCCCCACCAACTGCCCCCCTCCCCGTCGACCCATTCTGAGGCCTCTAAGGCCACACCACGTTACTAAGACAACAATGCAACTGCTGTAGTATTCTCAGTCCTTATCAAAAAATTAAAGTTTCAATAAATTAAAAATATAAAAATGCAGAAATGCAAGATATTGAAATTAGGAAAGGTTATTTAAAACTCGGTTCATTTGGTTGCAGGAATAATATAAGTGATTACCACAAGGCCACTTTATGAAAACGTTAGGCCTGGGGCAGCATAAATCTGAGGCCCCATCCTCTTTAATATGCAGTGGTGCTGTGCATTTGTAGGTCCCGATATTTTACCGAAATGTTAGCTGCGTTGTCATAGCTCTGACTTAGGCAGTCCTGAATATTAATGTCGTCTTTATAATTGGGTAAATATTAAGAATCACTACTCATCCTGGTTTAATGGGAACTTTAGAAAATCATATTAATTTGAAATTTTTTTTTTATATATTTTAATCCAAAAAGTGTGGCCACCTAGAATAAGGGGCCCATGGGCAAATGCCCCTCTTGTACTTCCTCTAGATGCAGCCCTGTGTTACTGTAGAATCATCAAACCATAGTTGTGAAACAAAAGCAAAAAAAAAAAACAATTGCTGAAATACACGTGCAGCACACGCCTGCCAAGTTAAGCCACACCTGCAACACTAAAGAAAGTCAGTGAAGTGAAGTTAATTTTAAAAAATGTATGGAACAACTTTGCATGCATTCTTTAATCTGGCTTTTTTTAACACACCTAAGAACGAAATGGAGTGAACGTATAGCCTAACAAAAAAAAGTGTTCATCTCATTTAGCTTGTTGGGAAGTAAACAACTCGGTTAATGTGACATAAATGACGTAGTTTGGACTAGTAATAGTAGTTTTGAAGGTGCATTCTGATGGACCAACTGAACACAGTCTGTCCGTGGCTGTGCTGTTTCGCCTGGTTAGTGCGCGAACTGCCTAGATCTCTGATCTCATTCATCCGCTGCCACCAAGTAAGTAATGAAGGATGTAGTCATGCACATTTTGTAACGCTGCCTATACACACCTCAAAATATTGTACTCGCCATTCAATTTTAACATTTTTGAAAATTTGGAGACTATTATAGGCTTGTTGGCTATTAATTTCTTCTGAAAATTTTTTCCTATTAATTGAAACCAATATTCCAGTTTATGCCAGTGACAGAGATGCTTAAAACCAAAACTAAACAAAAAATAAGCATTTTAAAAAAATTATGCTTTCAAGGAGTTGAACTCAGGAAACTTAGGCAACTGTGACAACAATTTAACTACGACAAATTTCTCGGAAACTGCAGCTTGTCGTCTTAGTGAGGCTCAATTGTGTTTAACCCCAGTGGTGTTCGGTACTGACATGTAAAATATTAGTCTTGATCGTTGAAGCTGTCTTCCGGTTCTAAAGATGTGTGTGTATGTTTGTTCATGATGTGAAACCCACCGAATTGATTTTAAAATTGACTATTAATTTGATGATTTTCTTGGTGCTATGTATATATTAATTGAAACTGACAAAAATACAGGTCTGTTAATAAAAGTATTGAATGGCCTTGAAATTAATTAGACCTAGATTACACATTCTGTTGTTATAGCTTTTCACAACCCCAGTTCCAAACAGTTCTTTGAGGCAAATGTCTTCATTGTTATGTTGTGTGTGTATTATTATGTAAGGTGGAGACAGCATGTTAGAGCAGTAAGTCTAATGCAATTCATTGTGTGTTTTGCAGTCTGAGAGCACACTTATAGTGTGTTTCAATGACAGAACTGAGTCTGCACTGACCAAATGCCAAGTGTTCAGACCATACCTGCTTTCACCAGTGCAGTTGATTCATGTCCCAATCGTGACTTGCACTTGAGTGTGCACCTCTACAAATTTTATTGCATTGGGTCTAGAGACAGTGTGGTTGTTCAGGTTGAAATATGGCAACAGCGTGTGATATGTAAACAAGAAGAAAATTTAGCTTATGTTGAAAACTCTGCATTCATTTTTACCTACATGATGACACACACAATACAGAATTGTTAAAATGTAATGAAAATGCCGTTGCCACATTGGTACTAATGCTTATTTTAATGATAAGGTTGTGTATGAAGAGTGGTTCCAGCAAACGTTACCAGATTTAGTTATAGGCCGAAAAAGATAACTAGAAAAATAACCCCTAACATTATTGGTCTTCCATTTTAGCATTTTATTAGTGTCTGGGGTGTAAATAATTTTATTTGTTGAAATAATTAAAACATTTTGCAATGAAAGTGAGATGTGCCGGTTGGTAGGGCATAAACTATATAAGAAGTCTATGGGGGTAATGTCCGGAGATTGAGCGGGCCGTGTAATTGGGCCATTTCTGCCAATCCAACCACTTGGAAATATTTCCTTCAGAAAATGGCAAACATGAAGAGCCCAATGAGAGGGGGCTCTATCTTACTGAAAGCTGACAAACTGCTGCATTTCTTGTAGCTGAGGAATGGCAAAAGTCTAGGTACACATTTCATGTAATGGTTTTTTTTTCCTTTCCTTTCCTTTCCTTTCTTCAAGGAGAACAATGGGCCAATCACTCAATCACAGATTACCCCCATACTACTCATTAACCTTTGTACTGTCCTGAATGTGTGCTCGTACTACGTGTTGGTTTTCGAAGCCCCAAGGTTCCGTGGTGGCAGAGGGATCAGACCTCTCACCTCCTACCAAGGTGATCTGGGTTCGATTCCAGGCAGGGTCAATCCCCAGATTTTCGCATGTGGGGATCGTGCCGGAAGATGCAGCTGGTCGGCTGGTTTTCTCGGGGATCTCCCATTTACCCCGCCTTTCATTCCGGTTTTTGCTCCGTACTCATATCATGTCACCCTCCACCAGCGTTAAAGACCTCTATGTTAAGCGCTGATCAAAATCTCTTCACTCACTCTGAGTACCAAATACGGACAGTGTGCCTGTTTACATATCCGTTGATGTAAAAGGCAGCCTCGTCAGAAATAACAACACGCAATTCAAGAAATCATTGTTCTCATCGATCCTCTACATCATGTCAATATCAAATTGTTCACGTCTTGAATGATCATCTGGTTGTAATGCCTGCACAATTTGGAGTTTGTACACATACAATTTTAGACATTTGTGTACCATTTTATGCACTGCGCTAGTTGGCATGTCAAGTTTGCTCAACGTCTGTTGAATGGATTTTTGTGGTGACCTGGTGCATGCGGTTTGAATCGCCTGCACAGTCTCGTCCGAAACGGATGGTCTGCCACTGCTGGTTCCCTTTGTAACGGACCCCGTTGCTAAAAATGTTTTCATTCATGCCTTGATTACCTTAACATCAAGTGGTGTCATTCCATAATGAGTTTTGAACATTCATTGTACACAAATCAGCAATTTTGTTTCTGCCAACCTCACGACACACTACACTTTTTTCTGCAGGGAAGCCATGCCATTTCGACGTTACAGCTCACACAGTGCTTCTAGCAGCAAATGTGGTGAACAGGACACATCTGTGGAGAAACTTATTGAATTTATGAGTGTTACCGTAACAGATACACTCAGTATCAAAGCTATGATTCTTATAACTTACTGAGATTGTGTTAGACATTTATGGACTCTCTGTATTACAAATTCAGTACTTAGTATTCAAGATTAAAAAATTTAAAATATTTACTATGTGTTTGTGGGCGCTTAGGAATTGTCTTTACATCTGTAAATTTCTTGGACTAATTAAAAATCTATCACTACAAACCTCTTTTCACCCTTTTCAACAGTAAAAACTTAATTGGCGCATCCAGCTAGGTTCTATTAATGAGACCTACTTCCCTAAAATATCTACTTTTATTTAGCGGCAAAAGTTTTCTAATTTTCGGTTATATCTCAAAATTTACGGTTAATGTAGGTTATTAAAAGTTCCGCAATTCTTTTCAAACTGACCGCCCAAAAGATCTGGTTCTCATGTCCTGTTGCAGAGACTATTAAAGCGTAATCTGTAACCTAATGCATAGCTATGTCAACAATATTTAACATATTTTTAAAACCAAAATTAGCATGAAAACAATAAATATATATATATGTTCAATGAAAAACTTTGAAAATCTAACACTTGCAATAAAATATCTAACTTTTCACGGCTTGTGGTCTGTACAATATTCACCATTTCATCAAAATATGAAACTGACATGAGTTTTAAATTACATGAAACTAGTTAAAACACTTTTAAACACCATGCATACAACAGAAAAATCACCTTTTCATTAAATAAAACATAATTCAGTGACACTTGTAATAAAACTGTCAAAACTTTGTAAGTGAAGGTTTAATACTCCAAATGTTATAGATTTAAGTAAAAGGGGCATTGTATCAGAAATCTAAGCTTTCATATACTTAATGTAAAACAAAGGAAGAGGCTGCTAGGCTATTAGTATGTACAAAAGACAGAAGCACAAGTACTCACGTTTTAGTACTTGACAGATACACACACTAATAGGATGACACATAGTCGCGGAAACGCGTATCGCAACGTTTTGCTGCTTAGATCAGCTTCCTCGGGCGAAGAGACATGGCTGACTGTGGTTTGGCTGCCAATGCTGATGCACCTAGCGACTTATGGTTGAACTGATATGAGGCGGGAGATTCGAAAGTGTCAAGTAGAAGAAGATAATGAGGATATACGGGTACAGTGGTTGTGAGAAGCTGAATGACTGGGAATGTTATCTTACATTTAGACCTAGTGGTTGCCTGGATTTAGGGATGTACTGATGAGCTAGTTCCATTGTATGAGTTCAGAGCTATTGCTTGTAGGTGGCAGGGCCCTCACCACTCTAGTGCTGTAGCATGAGTCAAAGTCTTTGTTGTGGTGGGCTGCATGGGCAGCAACTGGTTTCTCCTGTGGGTTGGTGTCTTTACCTGCTGTGGCTTGTCTGGTTTCAGCTCTGTGACCATTCATTCTCTGTCTCTGAGTATTGGTGGTGAGGCCAATATATTCAGCATCACAGACAGAGGCTACCCTGAATCCCTGGTCCAAAAACAAATCCAATGAGCCACCTCCAGTACCAGCAACACTACCAAAGCCAAAAATACAGAAATCGCCCTGGTGGTACCATATCATGAAGGCCTAGGCCAGGACTTCTCAATTAAATGTACCTTCGGACCAATTGCTTCATTTTTATAACTACCAAAAACACTCTGGGACCAAACGTAAAAAAAAAGAAAGTAAAAAAATGCAGTCAATGATTGTAGTCACTGTATGGAATCATTTAGTTGAACTTAATGTTAGTCTAACATAAATCATTGTCATACGCAAAGATTACATTGACCTAACTATAACTATCAAGAAATAGCCTTTAAATTATTATAACAAAACATTTTCGCTGATTTCTGACATTTTGATAGCGGGCCAATAGAAATCTCTCTGCGGGCCGCATCTGGCCCACGGGCCGCCTAATGAGAAGGCCTGGCCTAGGCAAACTCCGACCCATTCTTAACTCAGGCTACAAAATCTTGTCCTCCTCACCACAAACCCAAAACCTTCGTTCCAAACCAACACTACTACCAGTCTCAAAGGTTCTCATCCCTGCAATAGCTCACGTTGTGGCGCGTGTGCCATCCACCAGTCATCAGCGTCATTCAAAAGCAGGCAAACAGACTGCATTTACCCCATCCAAGGCAGTTACAGTTGTGCTACCAAGAACTTGATTTACCAGCCACTGTGATGCTGAATATATTGGCCTCACCACCAACACCCTGAGACAGAGAATGAATGGTCACAGAGCTGAAACCAGACAAGCCACAGCAGGTAAAGACACCAACCCACAGGAAAAACCAGTTGCTGCCCATGCAGTCCACCACAACAAAGACTTTGACTCTTAATACAGCACTAGAGTGATTAAGGCCCTGCCACCTACAAGCAATAGCTCTGAACTCCGACGATGGAACTAGCTCATCAGTACATCCCTAAATCCAGGCAACCACCAGGTCTAACTATGAGATAACATTCCCAGTCATTCAGCTTCTCACAACCACTGTACCTATTTATCCTCATTATCCTCTTCTACTTGACACTTTTGAATCTCCCGCCTCATATCAGTTCAACCATTGGCCGCTAGGTGCATCAGCATCGGTGCATCAGCACTCGGCAGCCACACCGCAGTCAGCCATGTCTCTTTGCCAGAGGAAGCTGCTCTAAGCAGCGAAAAGTCGCGATGCGTGCTTTCGTGACTATGTGTCATCCTATTTGTGTTTGTAGCTGTCAAATACTAAAACGTGAGTACTTTTGCTTCTTTCATATACTTAACTTTATTTTTTTGTAGGTTCTATTCATAGACGTGTTAAGCTAACTTTCTAAGCTGGTTTTGTTTGCACAAACGCTAGAAGGAACAATTATCTTTTGAGCTCTCCTTTTTGTGACACGATATGTCACAAAATGTCATAACACAATATGTGACGTAATATGTATCAAAGCAGCCACAAATGTAATATGTGTGAACTGTGTAGGCTATCAAGTTTATAGATTCTTGTTTTTTCCGACATACACTCGGCACTACGTGGACTCCGTAAAAGCATAACATTTTCACAGACATTTTTCATTCTGGCAGTGGTTTGGTACTGGCGAGTTCTGAATTTTCAGTCTAGTAATATAATCCAGTATTACACAGTAATAACTCTCTACAATAACTCTCTGAAGAAAAACATGGATCAATCAGGAAATGATTAACCTGATTCATAGAAGGGATGTGTTACATTCAAAGAAAGGTAAACACTCATAATGTACAACTAAAACAGAGTACAATCTGTGCCATAATAAAATAACATCTGTGAAGCGTAAACTAAAGAAAGATTTCTATGCGAAAAAACTTAACTCTAATAATATAAAAAGAATGTGGAATGTGATTAGGGAAATCATATATAACAAGAATGTGACAAAATCTACTAACATAAACTCACTGTCAATAAACAATACATTGATTGCAGAAAAAACTGATATTTGCAATGCACTGAATAATTACTTTACAGAAATTGGAACAGTTCTAGAATAAAAAATTGACACTACCTTAACTCGCAACAACAATTTCCACAAAATTGCACTTTATCTTCATTAGACCTACTGACGAGTCAGAACTTATGGGCATTATAAAAAAAAGCCAGACATGATAATATATCAAGCAAGACACTTAAAGCAATTGCACAAACAGTATGCCCTTCCACAGTGAAAACCATAAACCTATCAATAACTCAAGGAAAATTCCCAGCAAAACTTAAAATTGCCAGAGTTATACCAATTTTTAAACAAGGAGATCAGTCTGACCCAGGTAATTACAGACCCATCTCACTATTGCCAGTTACGGTATCTCTAAAGTTCTGAAAAAAAGATTATTACAGTATCTAAATAGCATAAACTTCTTCATTACTGAACAATATGGATTTCAAGAAAATTCTAGCACACTATCTGCCACAGCAGATTTAGTTAGCATGTTGCAGGAAAGTTTAGATAACAACGAAGTTGCAGCAGGGCTGTTTATAGACTTTAAAAAAGCTTTTGACACAGTCAATCATGAAATTCTATTATCAAAAATGTACAACATATGTATAAGAGGGATTGCTTGTAAACTTTTTGAAAATTACTTGCAAGATAGGAAACAATACGTGGATGTAAATGGGTACACAAGCCAACTACGTACAGTTACACATGGGGTACCACAAGGCTCAGTAATTGGACCACTTTTGTTCTTAATATACATAAATGATGTAAAGGAGAAACGTAAATTAAATGGGAAGTTAACCTTATATGCAGACGATACAAATATATTTTATACAGGATAAAAAGTTGAAATGGAATAATAATAAATAAAGTGCAGCAAGATATAGAAAAAAATTGTAGAGTGGCTGAAAATTAACAAACTAAATATTAATGATCGAAAAACTAATTACATGTTTATAACTATACCAAGCCATGCAGTCAAAAATAATATCGAGATGAAACTAAATAACAAGGTATTGCAAAGAGTAGGTTCAGCAAAATTTTTAGATTGACACTTGATAAACACCTCTCATGGAATACACATGCAAATACTGTTAAAAAAAAAGATTAAACCAGCAGCAGCTGTCCTATGGAGAGTAAGACAATATGTCACCACACACACATTAATGAAAATATATCACACAATTTTGCATTGCCATCTCATACACATGCTATGTATTTCGGGAGCGTGTACTACAAAACTATTATACAGTATTGAAGTAATTCAGAATAGGGCCGTTAGAAACATCAGTGATAATAAAGTTAAAATTACTTTACAGGACATGTATATAGAGCTGAAAATCTTACCCCTGAAACTAAAGATCAAAGAACAATATACCAAATTAGCATACAAAATGTTTGGAAAATATATACAAAAAGTAACACGAATTTTCAATTCAATAAAAATATCCATACATATAACACAAGAAATGCACATAATGTGGCAATAAGACCAATGAAAACAACAAAATTTTGCAGTAAAAGCCTAAAGTATAATCTGACAAAATCATATAATAAAATACCACCAGAATTAAAAAGCATAACTAATATTAAAATCTTCAAAAATCGGTTGAAGTGTGTATGGGAACAATTGAGTGTCATAAGAAAGCCTATACAAAGACAATGAGCCTTGTTTAATCTACGTTGATGAATTCTTATAAACTTTAGTGTAAAATTGTAGCATTCAGTTTTATCTTCTTTAGAAATAAGTATGTAAATTACAAGCACTGTTGTAAGAGTGAATGTAAGAATTGCCATCACTGAAATGTATGTATGTACTGTCCCTACTAATAAGTCAGCTCAGACTTACTGGGACCTCAAGAATACTTAAATAAAAAAATAAAGTATACCTTCATTTTCTATCAAATCAGTTTATTTATATTTTGTTGGTTAATGCATGTAATCAATATGGTGAAAGAGTACCACGTACCCAGTGCAGTAAAGCCCTGACGTTAATACAGTTATCATGAGATGTTTATCCCAGTATTTGTAATAGCACTGCCATAACAATGCTGTTAAAAAATTTCCTTAATTTTGGCATAGCCAGGTTTGGGAAGGATTAAGAAATTAATTCAAAGAATTAAATTACATTTCCCAGTTTATTACAAAAGTATCTACAATAATAATACAGCACTGATCTGTATATAATTCACAACTTTATAGATTAATATTGACAATGATAGTTTATAGTTAATATTTCTATCATGTAAAATCCTTCCTATAGGGAAACAGTTGATCAATGTCAATGAGTGAAGAGATTTTGGTCAGTGCTTAACATCTAGGTCTTAGCGCTGGTGAGGGATTTTTTATGATGTAATCGTGGAGCAGTGACGGAATGAAGGGACGGGGGAAACGTGAGATCCCCGAGAAAACCTGCCGACCAGTGGCATCGTCCGGCACAATTTGCACTTGTGAAAATCCTGGGTTCAACCCTGCGGCGTTGAGCCTGGTTCGCCGTGGTGGGAGGCGAGAGGTCTGACCTCTTGACCACAGTGGCCCCTATAAATGCCCTTCCTTCTTATACAAAACAGTCCTCGAATTATGTAAGTCACTCTTCTCTTGCAGTTTGTCATTTAATAACTCTCATTATTTACAGTAATAGTCTAACCTGCTCGTCCGTCCCTCGCACGCAAATGCACTGTCCAAAAATATTCCAACTGTCCCGTCGCCATATACACAGCTGCCAGTGCTGATTCCTCACCACTTCTTCCCGTAGCCGTCTTCGCCAACTTCACCTTTTATGTTAGGTCATCTTAGACACTTAACATTCTAAAGTTAAATGCTACAACTCTGCTGCTGTTCGACCGCTGCTAGCTATATTTATTTTTGTCTGTGACAACACCCAGACTGTTCTTGCAGAACGAAGAATGTGAGGCTGCGAAATTTCAGTGTGTTAAGGCAGCCTTCGAAGATGGCCTAGGCACAAGTTTCTTAGGGGCAGCTAAGTGATGACGGCCGCTACTTGCGTCCCAGACAGTCTGTGATGTCAGTAGGTGTAGTGAAAATTAAAAAGGCATCTCTCAAAAATGATGGTAGAGAAAGGAGAAGGTTGGTGTAATTTGCTGCATGGCCAAGCACTGTCGCAATACAATACTGTGTAGCGCTATTGTTCTATTGAGAAATTATCAATACATGGGCAGGCTGGTGTCAGCCTGGCCACACTGGCAGAGCATTACACAATCCTTAGACCTATTTAATGTTTGTATAAGCAATTTAGCATCCAGGATGTCTTGTTTATTCCCTCTAACAACCACCTTGCTTTTGTCAGGACTTAAATAGATAATGAAATTAGTATGCCTGTCCTTATATATATATATATATATATATATATATATATATATATATATATATATATATATATAATACTTAAAATTATAAGCCTAACATTATTGCTTGTCTTTTACTTTCATTACCGTTATTGCATTTCATTTTTTGTGTTGGCCATCCATGATAAAGTTATCTCACTTTTTAATGCCCATGCAACATGCATTACAAACTGACAAATTAATTTTGGTATGGCCTCGGTCATAAACTTCTGGGAGCATTGAAATTTATAATCCTTAAATTATTCTGAGTGCCTGCAAAGTCTTAATAAGTGCTCTTCTTACTGCAGTCCAATGTTAATCTGTGTTCTCGTATAAAGATCACACAGCAGGATACATTAGACCCACATTTGAGAAGATTCAGATCTGAGTCCCATTTTGACCATCCTAAAAATAACCATTGTAGTTTTTGCATAGGTATACTAGGAGAGGTACAGCATCTCTGTTAAAGCATGTAATGTGTTTGTTGTAGGCCAATGCCATAAAGCTTTCAGGTGTTAAGAAAACAGTATACCTGAACAGCTATCACACAGTCAAGAAGCTTCTGCATTTGGATGAACAAGTTTATATAAAGGATCTCTGTGTAAGGTTAAACGTTGAGGAAGCCAGCGTACTGGCGTCAAGACTTATGGACAGGTATTATTTTTGTTGGCATGTTTTCAATTTTTGGTTGATTTAACATACAACGAAGCACACGTGTAATTCATGCGCTGCTACACAGGTAAAATAAACACATTTTTGTTACATAATTTTAATTGTATAATGCATTAGTTTCTAATTTTGTGATGACTCATAGTTTTGCTAGACTGCATTTAGTGCAAAAATAATGTTAGGTTTCTTGATAGCTTACACCCTTGTAACACATAGGTGGTAGCTGCTTGAATTTTTTCTGTCTCTTTTCCCATGCTTGCCATTCACCTTCTTTCATTTCTTTGTTAGGAATAAAATAAAATTTTCCTCACTTCTCATGTTAAGTTCACAGCAGTTTCAGATGCTCAATGACTGTTGATGTATCAGGACTCCTTATTGGAATTGGCTGACACTTTGCCATGCTTAAATAGCTCATTGCATAAGCAAGAAAGAATTTTGGTGGTTGCACTATGAAACTATAATACTGCTGTAAAATTTTTCATGCTGTGAAAGTGCCATTATGATGGCATTACTGAATACAGTATGTTAAAAGGGAATGATTTGGGACACATGTGGTGACTTAAAACAATTTTTTTTGTGTGTTTCAGTCGTCCATAAATATTAATGCAATTTCATTTGGGCATGAATTATTTTAAATTTATCACAACTATGTTTCTTTACTCAGGGCAGCTCTGTGTGTGAAAAATTTTATTTTGAAATATTGCCTATCTCCCCCTTTTATGGAAACATTTTGCATCGGTGCATGCAAACTAAATTCATGAATATTTTAATGAAATTTTGAGTTCATTAATAAGCAGCAAGTCTCAAAGACATTGAGTTGTTTAAATATAGTCAGTAAAATATGCTAGTGACCAGCAGCTCCAAAAAAATAGATATTATTCACCAGGCAGCAGCTCTGGTCATGCTCATTGAAACTGTTTTGACATAAGGTGTAGTATATGTTTTTTTTTTTGTATTGTCAGGACATTCCAATCGTTTTTGTTGCAGTATTTTGGCAGAAAAGCCACCACCAGACCCAAGTCATCCGATGTATCCTACATTTGCAGTGTTTGCAGCATGCAGGTGTGTTTGAAAGGTTTTATTTGTATGTATACATACGCAGAAGAGTTTTTATTTTATTAAAGCATGGTAATTTTAGGGAATGTTTTCTTCAGTGGTAATTTGGGGATGGGAAGGCTTTCTCAAACTTATCTTTGATTTTTATCCGTAGGCACCTGAGGCTGAAAGTTGATAAGAACACTCTGGTGGAAATGAGCTGTTTGAAGAGGTCTGCATTTGATTATCTTTCTACAGAGTTCAGTCAAGTAGTGGAGCGGATATTGCCTGCAAGTAATAAAACAGCAAAGAAGCGCTCCCATGTGTTCACAGAGGTGATACAGAACTCAATCAAAGGTACAGTTGTGTTTTTTTTGTGTGTGGGGAAAGTGTTTAATTATTGCTGGGAAAAATTTAAAGCTATAATAAATTCAATTGTATGTTTTATTCAAGAAAAAACAACATAATTTGGCAAATTTGATGGGTACAGTACCTACATACTTACTTTTTACGTACAAGTATGTCATCTTCCCTTTACCTCCCTGGTTTGCTAATTCAGCTGAATACCACTCATGGGAGGGGAAGGACTTCTCAGGACGCAAGGCGACAATACGCTGGAGCAGGTGTGTATGCTGAGGCCAGCCTCCTCCGGGGAAATCTCTCATCCAGACCTGTAAAAAGTGAGAAAAGGTGCAGCTGCCCACTCACCGATCTTCTGCCTCTCCAGCTGGGCTGTCCTCCGCTGATCATCCCGTGCTAGTGCTGGGTGGTTGGTGGCCAAGACACAATGGGGTTGTCCATCTTGTGGTGGCAGCTGGTAGCTATCCTGGGTGGTTCTGCGGCAGATACTGTCTGCAGGGCGTGCCGGATGCTCTTGGGTGGGCGTCTGTGATGGGTATGTCAAGATGTACCTCGAAAGGGGAGGGGAGAGATTGGCTACTGTACAAATAGAGACTGGGGTATGTGATAACTGTCTGGTTTATTTCCGCACTAGTAAAACACTGCTGCCCTTGTAACCTGTCTCTCTCTCCTTTTTGAACTCGTCGACTGACTTGCAAAAGTTGCGGACTACCAAGCCTTGGGTTGCATCTGGGCCTCTATAACCCTTACATGCATGAGGACTTTGAACACGCCATGCACCAAGGTAGACTGTCCACTTAAGCTATTTATTCCTTGAATCTCTGCGGTCAAACACGACACATGACTACCATTCATCGTACTTCTTCACATAGTTGTCATATAATTTTCAAGAATTCTAAGTTTCAAAACTGGAGCAAAACTATTTTGAGAGGAAAATTTTGAAGTTGTAGTGAAATGGAAAGAAATAAAATTACTTACTCTGTAATAGTGTATTTTGTGCACATTTAGCATCAGCATAGTAACATAGTAACGTAAATAAATTTACCTAATAAATGTGTGTTTTAATTTTATTGTGTGCTCGGTGTTTGTAAACAAACAGCTAGTCTATCATGCCATATTTCAGCCAAGTTATTAATAAAAGTATGTTTACCATTGTAATTGCACTTTCATACATGAACAAGAGACACAAAAATATGTTAGTGGTATTAATCTTGATGAGTCACAATCTTTTATGTATATTTTATGTATGTAAATTTACTGCATTGACTTTGTTGCTACTCCAGCAGTTGTCATTATCAGCTTCGCTCAAATTGACATCTGTGCTCTTGAATTGGTTGGCACATTGCCAGAGCCTTCTCACAGCACATCTTCTCCATTATCCTATGCATTTCTAATACTGGCCTACTTTTTAAATCTGTTTCAAATGATGATTTCCACGTTAGTTTTTGTAATAATATAGCCTCAACTAATTAAGTTACTGTTATTTAAAACATTACAGCATGCGCAGAAAAAATGTGTGTAGCAAGAACAGGACATAAATAAGATAACACCTCACATTCCAAGCCCTCTGTTTTTCTAGTGTCTTTCTTTTATCTAGTGGAAGGACTGCTGTGTGTAGACCAGTCAGACAAAAACAAAAGGAAATTAGGAAGATAGCACTACAAAAGTAAGGAGAAGGGAAAAAAAATCTCTACACATAATGACGATTCTGTGGTGACAGGTTTTTTCCCTGTTTTCTCAACTGATAAAATACATGCGAAGATTATGTGATAAAATATGCTACATGTTGTTCGGAGAAAATGAGCTTTAAAAATTTACCTTTGGAAAATTTCACTAGCCATTACTACATATACTAATTGAACTTTAATTATAGTTGTCTTACTACTGGTATGGTTACCATTGAATTACTGATTATAGTTATGTGTAGGGACTGGAAAATTTCGCGAATTCAATGCCCTGCAGGCTAGAATCCATTGTACTATGCATACTCAAGCCCTGACTATTAGTCAACTAGCTGCTACTCAGTGGAACAACAGACAATTAACTAATAGACGGGGCTTGAGTATGCATAGTACAACGGATTCCAGCCTATAGGTCATTGAATTCGCGAAATTTTCCAGTCCCTAGTTATGTGTATTTTCGTACTTAAATCCAACAATACTGGAATTAAATAAACATAAGTTTTTTTTATACCGAATTACAATTGTTTGTACCAACTGCAAAATTTATCTTACACTGGAAACATTTGGTGACAAGTGACGTGTCCACAGAGGTTAGTCATTTGTGCTGTTGCCGTTACTATTGTAAATATACAAATTGGCTGAAAACAGAACTTTAACAGGACTGTTTTGAGTGCTCAATTTTATCCCAAACCTCCTATACATACATACTCAACACTTCTGTTAATGTACACCTAGCCCTCCAGTTTCTGAGAAGTGATACCAGCGAGCAAACTGGCCGAGGACTCTTCTCTTAGTACTCCTGTTTTTTTTTTTTTTTTT
Organism: Medauroidea extradentata; assembly: GCA_003012365.1. Taxonomy (NCBI): domain Eukaryota; kingdom Metazoa; phylum Arthropoda; class Insecta; order Phasmatodea; family Phasmatidae; genus Medauroidea; species Medauroidea extradentata. The sequence goes on from PNEQ01104274.1 coordinate 20,260, forward strand.
TTTACGTACCTAGCCAGAAGGGCTTTACCGGCTTTTGATTTTATTTTGTTTGTTGTTTGTCACAAACACATAAACTCTTTGGTTTATGTTTGTGAAAAAACTCTGATTGTATTTACGTGTATAGGGTTGTGACCTTTATTTTTTGAAGTTGCGGGGGGGTTTGTGATGCACATGATTGTGTCATGGATGATTTGGAGGAGTGGGGCAAGTTGAGATACTAGGGTGGTGAGGTTTGTTAGGATTTGGGTTAAGTTGGGTGAGAATGGAAGTGATTGTGGTTGTTGATGGGAGTTCTCTGGTTTGTAGTTTTCACAGGGGCCATGTAGGACTCTGGAGTAAGAGGGTGTTTGGTTTTGTAGGGCTGTGTGAGGAGGGTTGGTGGTAGGTTGGGTAGATTGGGTAGGTTGGTTGACATCTTGCGACTGTTGCAGAGGAGGGTAAGATGAGCTTGTGGGTGGGGGAGGTTGTGGTAATGAAGGAGGAGTCTTGGGTGACATTTGTAGGCGTTGCCGAATCTTCAGATCTTCTCTCTGGCGAATTGGGCAGACCCTCGATCCCCCAATGTGGTTGCCCCGGCAGTTGGGGCATGTCTTCGGGTCGGAGTCGGTGAGAGTGCACTTGTTGGTCGGGTGGTCTGCTGCGCACTTCCTGCAGGTGTACTGCCTCCAGCAGTTGGAGGCAACGTGGCCATAACACTGGCATCTCTGACAGTGTCGTGGTGCCATGTTAACATACTTCGCTGTGGTGATGATCCATGGACCAATGTTCCTCGTGTTCAACAGCTGTTCTTCTTGGGTTTTATCTGGTAGGATGACGAGCACTGGTGGAGAGTAGAAGGTTGGGCATTTGATCTTGGGGTCCCCCAGGACTCGGGCAAATGGCTGGCGGAATCCTTGCTGTTGCAGTTCACTTGTTACTTCTTCAGGCGTGATGCCAGGTGGGAGATGTCGGATAACGACACGGGTAATGTTTGCTGCTTGTGGGTGAGTTGAGTAGGTATATGGATTGGCTTTGAAATGGATGAGGTGATTTAGAAGGCCATCATGGACAGTTTTGGTTTTGGGATCGAAACGGGTTTTTCTGCCTGATACACAGATGTCGAAGTCGCCAAGATTTTTGCGAATCGTTTCGAGGATCTGACGCTGAGTCTTCGATATATGGAAGTCTTTGCAGTAGATTGAAGGTGGGCGAAGATGGCTGCTGTGTTGGGTCTTGGAGTCTTCGGTTGATGCTTGCGACATGTCGGAGAATGTTGGTGAAGGAGATCTTCCTCGGGCCTCGGAGTTGTAGTCAGAATGTTCCATGTGGATGGGAGTGGCAACGCCACATGCTGGAGTCGTTGCTCTGGATGAGTTATCTTCTAATGAAGCTTGGTGTTTCTTGCCTCCCGTCGATTTGCGGGCAGTCTGCTTCGTGCGAGCCATTGTGGTCTGTTCTTGAGAGGTGATGTTGACCAGTGGACTAGCTGAAGACTGCTGTTGAGGCTGCCTTGTTGCCTGGCTTATATAGCACTCCCTGGTGGGAAGGACACTGAGCTAATCATGAAATTGAGTCCTATCCTGGCACCATCCAGATATCTCTCCAGCTCACTCTCTATCACTTATCTCCAGTGTAGTGCTGTTGTCTTCAGTTACCGGTTGCTTTCCGTCTCACACTGGCCCATGGTTGTCAATTCAAGATAAGGAAGCTTGTGAGGCAGCTCAAATCTTTAAGAAATTATAATTTGTCTGTAAAATATTTGGGGTTTCTATTACCAACCCTGAATAAAGGAATTAAAAATATGCTGCTAGGTTAACCAATTAAGTGCATAGTTAGAATGTTGAAGTACTCATAGGATGGGTTTTCTTGACAGAAACTCATGATGCCTGTGTGTGACTGTGCACTTGTGCTACTTTGTGTTTCTCTCTTTCATCGTGTGTTTCTGTCAAGAAGTATCATCCTGTAAGTACTTCAACATTCTATCTACATATTTAATTGGTCAACTCTGAATAAAGTTCTAAATAAAACTTTATCAAATGAATAGCCTAGAAGTGTGTATTACAACCATTGTACATTGCCTTTTTGACAGATTGTGAACTGTATGAGCTACCTGCTCCTGCGGACCTGCGGAAAGTTTTTTACTCTGGGAATTAGGTGCAAAATGGCAGCAATTACTTTTCCAAAGCAGTAATGTGTTGAGGTTAGGATATACATATGTTAAATGGAATGTAACCAATATTTATTGAAAATAACACAGTGCTGCTATTCTCATGAATTGTGGCACTTTTGTTAGCTTCGGCGCTAGGCATTAATTGATAAAAGTTTTTAATTTTAAAATTTTACATACTTTGCAAAAGTCAGTAGCCATTACTGCACGTACGTAATTCAACATTAACAAAAGTTGCCTTACTCCTTTTATTTTTGGCAGCAAATTGTCAGTTGTTGGTAGTTCCATGCATTTTCCTTTTTGCATACAACATTATTCAAATAAAATTTATTGAAAGAGACATGTTTGTATTTCATGAAATTAGTATGTTTTTTTATAATTGTACTTATGTTTCTACCTACTTCATAATTCAACTTACACCTGTAAACACCAAGCAATGGATATGTTAGACGCTTTTCTTTGTTAGCCTATGCTTTCGCTGTCTGCAGTCAGGATCGCAGAGTTAATAGTTTCATTGTGACAGCGTAAGCATGCTTTGTTGCTAAAATACCTTAAGTTAATGCAGTGTGTATTGTACAGTGTAGAATATATTTATTTTATCGTACATGCAAAAGAATCATGATGGAATGTACGTCTATATGCTAAATGTTATAAAGTTGTTAGTTATAAAGTTAAAGATATTTTGTGAACTGTTATATTTCAATGGGTGCCAGATTTTTTGTTTGGAAACAGTTATTACTGAGCAGTTCGTCTTAACATTATTGTCTGCTAAATGACGTTAATGTTCCTTGATCATACTGTACACTAGATTTAATTTAAGGTTTATTAGTGGCAAGGCAATTGCAGTTTTGTTTTTCAAATTTTGTGTGAGTCAAACTGAACACAATTAGTCACATGTTTCATAATTGTAAACAAACATCATAGGCCTAAAACATACCAAAACTAAATGCAGACTTTGTTGCTACTATAGAATATTCAAGTATACAAAGTACAACGTATTAGGTTTACTTAATTTGAGGAATTACTAACACACGGTCAACCCTCAACTATACGACCCCGGGAATAACGACCCTCTCAAAGTAACTCCTCTTTTTCCTGGAACCGTGGAAAATTTTAAAAAAATTTGGTTAAACATTTTTTTTAATTCAAAGAAAATGTTAGATAAAGGCATTGCATTTATTATGGTTGCAGTTATTTCTTGAAAACTGTACTGCTGCACATGTGTGTTCTAAAAATATATGTAGCTGCCCAGTGGCGTATCCAGAGAAGGAGCCAAGGGGGCTAGGGCCCCCCTGAAATCAAAAAACTCCAATTTAAAAATATAAACCTAGTGTTGCATAAATATATTTAAGAAAGTTTTTGGCAGTTTAATTACTAAAATGTTCACAAGTACATTGTGTTGTACGTTTTATTTTTATATATATATATTAACGCCTACCTCTGGTGGGATCGGGATAGCGAACTACGCTGTTGATGTGAGTGAAGGGCGCCAGCAATACTCCCCAGGTACTGCACTTCGAGACTCTTAGGCCTCAGGGTGTGGTTTGTTCGGTGTGTTCGGTATCCCACCCGACGTGTTGATGTGAGTGATTGAAAGCCACTTAACGCGCGGCACGTTGATGTGCGTGATTGAGTGGTGAAAGCATGTGAATGGATTAACACATGAGTTTAAAAAATACTTATCACATTATAAGAAGTTACTTTTAAAAAATTAACAGAAAACATGACATTGCTGTGTTAGTTTTTTTTTATTTATTCTTCTAGTAAAACTGCTAAAATAGTCTCATTTTGCACCCCCGGACCTCCCGCTTCAGTAAGGGGGATAGGTGATTGTTGACCCACCTCCTCCCCAAACTAAAATCCTGGCTACGCCGTTACTGCCTCTTCCTCCCGCGCGACTGCCAGCCAGCTGGTCCGAATGCATCTTTCCAACCCCCGGTCAGTCGGCGACCTGCCCGCTTCTTCCCTTCCACCGGCCAACCACTCCAATAAGGCCGTTCGCTCACCCCTTTTCATTATGTGCGCACCATAACTTTTTTTCCATTGATTTCTCATGCCCTTGGATACGGTAGTCTGTTTTTGTGCCTGTGGTATTACGATTAAACGTCGTGTTTATTTAAGCTTTATTACGTTTTCCGTTTTTTTACTAAATGCTATTAAATATAATTACCATCATGTACTTTCATGATGTATACACAGCAATGTTTATAAATCATTATTCTTTTAACAAGTGAAAGCAGGACAGTTCATAATTGACAGTACGAAACGCCGGGTGCATGTCTCATATGCGTGGCATAGGGCAGTAGGACACTTGACAACAGCGCGTCTGGTGTGAGTCACTAGTCCACACATGTGCTCCCGCCCACACATGCATGCGCATGCAATCTGCTCGACCATAAATAACAGCTGTGGATACACTTGTATACATATGTGAAAATATAATGGGAAACAGTATTGTGTAGGTTTAAAGTTGTTCTGTGAATGTGATAAACAAGCAGATTATTTTTAAACGGCCGGACGAGTTAGAGAACTGAAAGAACTGCAAAACAACGGGAGTAGTGTTATCACGTCACATCTGCTGAGCGAGCGAGCGTCAGGAGCTTTTACTAGGTAGTGGTCAAAAGTAGTACACGTGACAGGTTAGACACGTCGTGTATGTTGTTTTTGAACTAACCAGTTTCCAGATATGTCCTTGCTCGCACTGGCAAGACAAGGTCCCCTGGTAGAATTACTGTTGCCGGCAAAGTTTGTGCCTAATGTGACAAAGAAAAGTCTTACATAAAAATAGATGTCAACCATGACATACATTCATTCAGTTTGTACTGTATGTGCGTATTGAAATAACTTACTATTTCAATCAACAACATTACGATAATACCCTGTAAATAGTTTCGAAACGCTGATATTGATGACACTTCATTTACGTTGCCGACGATATTTGTGTTTCATTATCATGAATTCATGCTTCATGTTGAGCTACGGAAAGGTCGTGTATGCACGTCCCGAGTATCATTTATTCAAAATACGTCATTCAATTGAAAAAAATAGTACAATTTCAAAAAACTTCATTGCTGCTTTCTTGCAAATAACTTCCAAAAACGGTTGTTGCAGGTGCAAGAATCTTTATTGCCGGCAACGTTTCTGCTTAATTTTGAGCCAAAGAAATGTCATACATCAGCTTCCATTGTATCTATTTATTCAAAATTCTTCACTCTACTGAAAAATATTACTATTTCAATAAACTTTACTGTGGCATTTTTGAAAATAACTTCCCAAAATGGACGTTGCGGACGGAAGAATTTATGGTATCGGTAACCTTTATATTTATATTGAAGTAAACAAAGGTCGTAGATCCACTTCAATGGCATACTTTTAAAAATAACGTGTTTGCTTTTCAAAATAAATGTGTGTCATTTCATAAAAAACATGTAATTTTTGCGCCAAAGATGAGGGAAAGCCGATTCAGTGATAAACAACGATAAATGTCGACATTTTAGAGGTTGGGAATCGCAGAAAATTTGTCAAAATTCTAATAACAACCTCTGAAATAACGAACCTATTCCTGGGAACCGTGAAGGGTCGTTAAATTAGGAGTTGACTGTACACATATTTATAGTTTTCAGAATTTTTGTTTAGTCTTATATTGTATTCAATATAATACGGGGCTGAAGATATGCATAAGCCTACTTCACATGTACGAGTAAGACATTTGTCATGATGTTATTCAAAAATGTTTTTAAGACATTTGCTGTCGCTTGCCACTGCTACAATATAATGTCTACGTTTAGTTGAGCTAAACTTTAATGTAGGTATTTGCATGCGAAATTGTTGATATTTTATGTGCAAACTTTGTACAAATTATTTGGCAAGAAACGTAGAGGGAATACAAAAGTTAACACATACTTTCCTTACTCACTTGTACTTTGAAATCATTAATACACTTGTTCATTATTTTTAACTATCTTTGTCCTTTGCTATTCCTATTCTGTAAGAGGAACAATGAAAACTGCTTTCCATTACAGTAGAACCTTGTTTACGAGTTCTTAATTTTATAAAGTCATTCTTGGGAACTGTGAGGCCTAGCTCCCATTTTACGAGCCTTCGATTTTAAGAGACAGCAGTTTTACAAGGACATAATCGGGCACCATGAGGCCTGGTAAAATTGGGGTTCTACATAGTTAAATTTATTTGCGTGCAGCAAACAGTAGATATATTATTTATTATGTAATGTAATTTTTCTAAATATGTTAATAAAATTGATGCAGATTTTTCAATATGTGAGATATGAAATGAATCATTAAAACCCCCACCACGTAGCTTAATTCATATTTAATAACACAATTTTAGTGTAAAAAAAATCTTGTTATTTATATATTTTTAATGTTGTTATGCTCAGTTTTTGTTGTAATTTAATTAAAAATTGAGTGTCATTGAGTGATGTATTTTAATTACATTACTTCAAAATTGTATGTTGTGTATTTAACATTTTAAATTGTACATTGCAGTTGTAGGCTATCACAGTATTTGCTGTTACATCAACATAAGTTAATAATCCACCTAACTGTTCAACTAAATATGCAAATTCGAAGAAACCTGGATATCGGAATGAACTGGACAGGCGTCCAGCTCCACGTATTATGTCAAGAAGCTATATATTACTCCATCTGCATATGGACTGGCTGTGATTAATCAAGCTAGTTACGTTTAAATAAGCTGCGCGTCGTGTGTGAGTGCTCTCACGGACTTGTGATGTGCCCTCCTCCTCCCCTCTTCGTGCTCGCCAGGAGACTCGACCTTCGTCTACCTTCGGCTGTCTTCGGCTGTTCTCGTGCCTCCCTCCCCTTTCTCCCCTCTTCCCAGCCGTCCGCTGGGCGGAGTTTGCTCGAGCTCAAGGCAGTCGTCCTCCATTCTCCGTTTCGGAAGGTTGGTCCGCTCCTCTCGTGGCCGCCAATGGCGCCTGCGTTTCTTCCTTACGTTTTGGTAAGTTTCTGGTCTGTTCACTTTAATTTGTTTCACGGCGCGTTAATCTTTCGCTTTCTTCCTAATATTGTTAGTGCTAGGTGCCATTTCGGCCACTGTTATGTGTATGTTGCAAGCTGAGTGCAGAGGGGGGAAAGTAAGGACGATTGGGCCTGACGGGCGTGTAAGACATGCCCGCCGGATACAGGCAGACAGCACTTTGTGATTTGTATTGAGATAACACAAATTGAGCTTAGTCAGTCAGCGAGACGGGCTCAGGAAAAGTCCACATCTCAGAACCACTAATAATTCTGTATGATTTTTAATTCAAAATAAAATATGAATGCACAGTAAGTTCCTTTTGGTTTTCACAAGCTATAAGAACACACTTTTGTGCAAAAGTGTTGGGAATGCCGGCACCAGACTAGTGTGCACCTGCAGTAGACTAGCGTGCACTGGCACCAGCTGTGTTATCCATCTGAGACAGCCACCGGCCTCTAGCAGTGTTATACCATGTCTGCAGATCAACCGTTATCGCTATTCTCCCCCTTCCAGTCTCTTTTTCAAATGTAAATTTGTGAGGATGATATGGGATCCAGTAGCTGTTTGGAGATGAGTCCATTCACTTCTGTCGACATTGCAGTAACATCAACCAGTGAAGTTATCTACCTTTTTGTATCTTCATACTTTAAAACCAGTGGGACCCATTTTTTTATTTAATATTATTTCTATAAAATCCCTTTGTTTGTTATGGCTTTTGACAGTTAATAAAGTCATTGAGTTCATAAAATTGTGTTTTAATATGATGTAGCAGCCGTTCAGTTCTAAAAGCCCTATTTTTACAACCTGTCTTAGACAGACATCTTACTGATAAGTTGTTTTAGTGTAAAATGTCCTTTTCTTGTGTCTCGAGAAGTGTTTCATTAGAAATTTTTTAATTTCACTTTTAGTAGTGTTTTGGTTCAGCATAAAGAAATTGGGAATTAATCCAGTTTTAGAAAATATTTTTACATTTTTGAAAAAGTCAAATTCCTTTTTTTTAATATTATTATTAATTTATTTATTATGTGTAGCGTCACAGAAAACACTGGCAGCAGAAATTAAGGGTGATTCTGATGTTGAAACTGAGCCAGCTGAAGAGTATGAAGCATGGAAGAAGAGAATTCTACAAGGCTCATCTGGTGATCAGTTGTGATAATACAGTACTGCATTAATTGTGGTTACTATGCTGTTGTGTTGAGCAGTATTGCCAACATACATGTGTTTAGATACCAAAACATCAAGTGTTGTGCTTGAAGCTCCAAGAATAATGTTGTCAAACTATAAAACTTGTTTGTGGGTTATACATGTTTGGTGGTTGTTATATGTAAATATTGTAACGTAGTTGTTTGTGAGCTCAGTTGTCAACATTTAATGTTAGACATGGTTTAAGTAAGTATCTAAAACCTCTGTTTGAACTATAATGTATATGGAATTTAAGTTTTTGTACAGTTATAGGCTATATGACAAATAACTTTTGGCAGGCTATATTCAAACCATGATTTTTAATTTATGTTCTTAGCAGTAAGCAAAAGCAATCAGATGTTGGAAATTTTTACTATTTTTAAGATAAATGTTTGAAGAAATGTATTTTTGTAGAGTTCTAATGTTTAAATCTGGAGGCAGTATCGAACCACTTGGATGTTACCTAATTTGGGTTATTTATGAATATACCTGTTTGATTAAGAACAGTAGTTACTGAATCAAATATTTGTGACAAATACTTTTTGCAGTTTTAATTCTCACAGTAGAGTAAAGAACCAGTGTCACTTATTATGTTGAATTTTTCTTAATTCATGAATAAAATAAAAATTTGGCAAAAATATTGAAAATATTTTTGTAGGGACTTAGTTAATTACTTTACCTTTCACTATGTACATTGTATTCGAAAAATTAAAGTATAGATGTGAAATAATTCAGCTAATTAACATTTTAACACAAAAATCTCTCTCGCAAAATTATGTATGAACACTAAATAACTCCCAGTACCGATTTGATCCAGTAATACACAACTAATAATACAATGTAATCTCTATATATAAAAGTGAACACTGACTGATATATCAAACTGCAGCCCAAACCACTGGACCTAGAATCGTGAAATTTTTTGTGTGGTTTCCCTCCACGTAGGCGAGCACTAAGAAGAGATTTTTGCGAAATTCTACCTCTAAGGGGGTGAAAAGGGGTTAAACGTGTTTCCGAAGAAACTTCGATAGAACTTGAATCCAACTGCCTGTCATCGAGATTTTTACTTTTATATGACACACATAAAAATGCATATTAGCCAGTTTAAGGATTTTTCGAAATTCAACATTTAAGGGGGTGAAAAGACCGTAAATGTGTATCCTATTAATTATTGATATCTATTGAATCCTTTGGGATAGAGAGTTGGTATTCACTTTGAAATGTTACTTAAGTAAATTCGTAAAAAG
>PNEQ01104274.1:29935-45446 GCA_003012365.1 Medauroidea extradentata
GGGGGGGGGGGGGTGAAAATACATGAAATGTGTTTTCAATTATTTATCCATACTTTTGAACCAATCAACATAACTAGGTGCGCTTTGCTTTATATGAATGCTTTTGTAAATATCCCAAATACCATTAAAATATATTTTCCGAATTTGGCCCCAAAGAGGATTAATAAAGGGTAAAATGTGTTTTCGATTCACAGTCAATATATATTGATCCCATTAATTTTTATATAGTGACGTGATTTTTGTTTAAGATTGATGCCTACTCAAATACCTAAAAAGTAATTTCAGGAAATTTTGGAATTTCCCACCCAAGGAGGTGAAAAGTGTTGAAATGTGTTTTTAAATAATCGTCAATATATCTTGAACCAAACATGTTGTAGCGTTTTCTACGTCCTAGAGACACCAGTCTAAAATGTGATACTAGGGTATTTCGAAATTCAGTCTCTTAGGATGTGAAAAGACCTGGAATGTGTTTTAGATAAATCTTCTATACATATCGAACCCATCAATATATTCAGTTTATTTTTGCTTCAGGATGATTACGTAAATGGCCCTTAAACTGTTTTAAGATTTTTCAATATTCAATCTCAGTACTGTACAGGAGTGATAAGTGATTTTTAATGAATAATTGATTTTGCTTTGGCAGAGCGAGCTATCGTCGTGATTTTCACTTAACTTGGATAACAAAAACTTAAGGTGTGGAATTATGATTTTTTGAAATTCGACCCCTAAAGGGGTTATTAAGGTATAACATTTGTTTTCTATCAGCCGATGATACTTATTTAACCAGTAGAGAAATTTATGTGGTATTCACGTCGGAATGATTCTTACACAGGTACCTAAAAATAGTAATGCAAGGGTTTTTTTTTTTTTTTTTTTAAATAGATAAATTAAGTAAATAGAAAACTCTGTTTGTAACTTTCAAGGCAGATAATCCGAAAAGCAAGTACAACCAACGAGAAATAAACTTCACAGGAGTTTCATTCTACTGCTCTATTGAGATGCGGTGTTCTACAACCGCTATGAGCCCAGGAAAGTAATATTTCATTTTAAAAAGTAGTTTTCATGAATAATTTCGATGTTATGTTATTGTATGAGAGGTTCTGGCTGAAATTCCTTTTAAAAGCTGTGTAAATGTGCAAGTCTGAAACAAAAAACTGCAAGTCAGATGAAATTAGTGTAATTTGAATGAAGTAGTTCAAAAATGATGAAAATGGATTATGCAGTCCACTATCTACTGAAATTCGTCGACAGCATCAGCCTACATATACTCTCTCCGTAACCTCAAGATTGGGGCACTAAATACGTTTATATTTCAGCAAAACATTATACCGCCAAAATTCCTTAATGCTAGTTAACATCAAGTGAAGTTTTTGAAAAACAAATGTGTTATTCAGGGCACCATCACCAATGGTTGTGCTCGAGGGAAATCAAATGTAAACTATGTACTGTATTTCATTTGATTAACCTCTTAAATTTAACAGTCTGTAATTACCCCACGTCAACTTTGCTGTGACTATAAATAAGGCCCAGGCGAAGTTGCTGTTAGTGACTTCAGCTAGCTTTTTGCATGGACAGCTATAGCCACTTATCTTGCTGCAGAGTTAATTCAACTAGTATCAGATTTGTCATTGATGACTGAACTACCTATGTGGTATACAAAGAGTTATTTGCTCTGAGTAATACACGCGAGCAAAGCTGCAGGCGTACTGCTAGTGTTTGTTTAAATAAACATTGCAGGTTATTCATCACATCCTTCATTTACTAACCACAAACTACTATTAACAAAAGAGCTGACAGCCTTTTTATCACTAGTCATATATTAAAAATTATTGGAGCATAAAGGTACAGTGAATTGGTATTATCTTTGTGCTGATTAACTGGTTTGTGTATTATTCATGTGGCATTTTGTGTTTAACAGTATGAAAAATAAAAATAATTTCAGTTTGTTTTTTGATAAAACAGTACGAGAAGCACACACACTTTAACATTGTTATGACTTGTATATGCGTGTTGTCTATTTTCGAATTGTCACTGTTTCTGGATTATCTGTGTCTTGTCTGCTATTAACCTAGATAATCGAGAGTGTATTGTATGTTCTTTATTGTGATTAGTTGTTACACTGCTGTTTGTACATCACATATATTTTTCAGCAAGCTTTTGTCAGTATTCCAAACCTTACCACGTTCTGTTCACCTAAACTTGAAACAAAACACATTTTAGGTTTGTTGAGCTCACTGGTTTCATAAAAATTTGGATGGAAAATAATCCAGGCAAATTAGAACAAGTTCACTTTTGACAAGTAGCACAAGCTTTTTAATTTTTGCATTTTTATGGTTCTGATTTACTCTCTTATACTGTATTTACTTGTGTATGGGGCACATTTTTATTCCAAAACAATTGATAAAATTTTAGGGGTGCGCGCTATGCACAGAAAATAAAAATAGAATTATAAGAGACGTCTGAGTTATAGTCATAAACTGACGGATGTCAAGAGTGGGAGGAAGAGAGTGTTTCTCACTGTCTGCGCCTCCAATTTTTCTCCCCCTCGCTCTGTTGTAACCACAGCTACTGAAACCTTCATTTTTTGTTTGCTCTTATACACTTTTTTTTGTTCAAAGTGTTCCACGTCTGTGTTTGTAAAATACGTGGACTAAAACGTTGTCTGATGATGGTGGGAAGTGTATGTTTTTCTTGCACGTCTAGGTTTATACTGTCTGTTACGAAATATGCTGCTCAGAAATTTTATGTGGCAAAAACAATGTTCGTGGGTGGCGGAAGCAATATGAGAAGTTCATTTTGACATAGGTCGTGATTGCGATTGTTCCATGAGGAAAGATAGAAAAAAAAGGCCACTAATTTATTTTTGGTTTTCGGGAGAGAAGAAGCTTACCTCTGGCTTGGCACGACTATGTCACGTTAGAATATCTCGTCATATCTCTGGGATGTGTTGGAATCGGCAGGCAAACAGCAAAGGGAAAGAGAGGGAGAGTGAATGTTGTGAAGGTACACGTGGGCATGCTGGTACGCAGCAAGTGACCAAGGGAGAGAAAGCCACACCCCTACGGCTTTCTTTTGCTCTCTCCACCAACACTCCCTAACCAATGTGAATATTATCTTTCCTTTTCTCTCTTCTTTGTTGCCAGTCACGTCTCCCTTCCTCTCTCTCACCTTAGCCTATCCGTCATGCCTCCCTCGTAGTGGTTAGTTTTCTCAGACTCTGTTTTTTTTTTTTGACAAGGCACTTAAACTTTTTCCTGCTGAACCTTTTGTTACAAAAATTGTGGTGCATGCTATACACAAGTGTATATGGATTGAAAGCCACTGAAATTAAAGCTCCAAAATTTGAAATATCTCTATGTGTAAACATTTTTGGTGTAACTTTTAATTTTAACAGCTTATTTAATTAGGTGTATTAATACGAAATTCAATTTTTTTTGGTGTATGCCTTTGATAGTTAACTATTGACTTCAAATACAAAATGCAATTTCAAGTAAGGATGTGTCATTTTCACAATCATTTTGGTTGTAAGTTATAAACTCTACTATGGGTTATCAGACAAATCGACACTTTGATCCACACTTCATAAGGAACATTTTTTGTTGGAGTGAACCGTGCTGAGCTGCGCATGTACCAAGTTTGTACCCCCTAACTCCAAGGGACTCACAGTAAATGATTAAACAAAGAGAACAAAAGCACAAGTGTAATCGCAAAACACCTTTTATGCCTCACTAGAGGTGTCATCTTAAGGGAATCCAAAAACATACTCTTATAAGAAATCATTTAATTCTATTCATTTAAGACCACTAAGAAAACGAGAATGTGCGTTTCCATAGGCGCTTAACTGGCCCATTTAAATTTATATAATTATTATAATCATCTACATTATTCACATCGTAGATTCACACATTTTTGATAACAGCCAATCCTTTTTATCTACTTGACGTACAAATTGTTCAAGTTACCATCTTTCACCTTATTCCATCAATTATTTAATATCTCAACAAATATACCTGTACATTAAAAAATAGGGTAAAATTTACAGTAAAAAGCAAGTTTACTCACTTAGTTACTCCGCACTTCTCATTCACACAGTTCCCATTCAAATGACTTTTCTCTCGCAACTGGAGTTTAACCTCAATGCCTCGTCGCTCAGTCCTGGCGGACGTCTGTACCAAAAGTTGAGCCCTCACCACGAATTGACCAAGCTGTCCGTTGATCCTAAGAAATATTCACCAAGATCACAGGTGACACACACGTATAGCTCAACAGCACATACCTCTAATTCCGATGTCTCGTACTGCAAACTCCACACAGAGTTGCGTGACAGCAAATTGCAAAATCCTATCATGATCGTCAATATCACTGATTTCCAAAGAGCGGAAGAGAAGTCTATGTCTGCTTATCGTCTTCGCAAAAACAAAAGTACATACCAAAAATCATCACCAAACATAACCAAGACCCAAAACCATCGGCTCGGCACTTGACGCCATCTCCATCAGATCACAGTTACGACTTACTGCAACTGCTCTAAGTCGACTCTTACAAACGGAGTGGCCACGCCCGGTGATGTTGGCTGGCTGTACCCTACACTCCTCCCTCCCCTACCCTCGTGTAGTCTCACTATGTCATAAGCAACCATGCAGCATGCCCGGTGGCTAATCGGACACATTACATGGCAAATGAACATACACAAATGCTTTGATCAGGAAAGAAAGGGACACCTATCCGCAAACATTTCAAAAAAGGGGAAACCACCACAATTCGAAACCTAGGATTGCAACTGACAACTCAAAACTAACAAAGAAAAATCACAAAATATCAAAGAGAGAGGAAAAAAAGAACGGAAAACCCAACCACTTACCAAACCAAAACAAACTACCAAAAAAAATTAAGCTTAAGGGCACGGTCTACCACAATTTTCATCTCCATTTTTTTTTGTACCAGAAATTTTTTTTTCTTTTTTGGACACAAAGTGTGACTAAATTGGGCTCTTATTAAATTTTTTTATCTCTCATAGTTTTCGCGTAATGGCTTGTTAAAGTCATATTTTGTACAATGTCACACTCATAAAAATAAAGAATAAAAATTACTTGTATTTTAAAAAATATATTGAATTTTTTAAATTTTTATTTTCAGTTTCAGCATTTTTTTTTTTAATTCAATTAATTTTTATTCTTTATTTTTATGAGCATGACATTGTAGCCTGCAATGTCTTTATCCACTGTAATTTTTTTGAGTTTGATATATCAGTAGGTTTTAGTGTGGTCATTAAAACGGAAACATGAAAAATATGACTTTAACAAGCCATTACGCGAAAACTATGAGAGATAAAATAGTTCCATAAGAGTCCAATTTAGTCACACTTTGTGTCCAAAATAAGAAAAAAATATATCTGGTACAAATAAAAATATAAAAATAAATATGATGAAAATTGCGGTAGACCGAGTCCTTAACTCCAACTCAGGGGGAGGAAATGAAATTTCCAACTTACAAACCGTTCAAAACTATTATCTTGGAGACAGTTTATTTATAGTTTGTATGCTAATAAACAAACCCTTAACTGCGTACCCTATATATTAGTAGATATTTGAAGAATTAGTGTAACTTTATGGATGTACATGACACGTTTTCATGCTGAACAGCATGCAAAATGTGATTTTACTACTGTAGCATTGCACTCTATTAATAAGCACACAATAACAACATTACAGCTAAGGGTCGAACTTTACTTTGAAGGACTCAAAAGTTTCATATTAAACAAGTCAACAGAATTTTACTTGAAAAAAAAAAATGGACGAGAACAAGATATGTTATAATATTGATATTGAATTTAAGTTTGTTGTTTTTATAGCTCAGTCAGCAGTAAACAAGATCTTCTGTGTCAAACAGGAATTTATTGGAAAAGTTAAATTGCAATGACAGTTTCTTGATTTTTACTAAAATTATTTAGCACCTTTCTATTTTAATTATTCACATAAATCCGATACGAAAGCTTCTAATAGTACCGTAACGAGCATTTCACTTACTTCTTTTGGCCTTCATTCTAGCATTACCAGGAAGTAGGTTACTTTATGAAATTTGTTATAATTAGAGATGATGGTAAATCATGAAAATGTTGTGTGCCAACATACCCTTGAAAACACTGTAGTTTCTTGTAACAACGTAGCTGCCTGCAGACCAATAACAGACAAGTATTATAATGTCAGGATTCTTATTGGCTCAGTCAAATAGGGCAACAGCTCTGCGTACATGCAATAGCCAGTAATCTTTTCATAAGCTGAACGTGCGTTGAAATCCAGCAGACAGTCAAGTTTTCACGTGATAAACAATCATCTCTAGTTACAATGTTATAAAAATATGCTTATTCAGTGTTGGCCGACACCATTTCGTAAACTTTTTATTTTCTCCACAGATAAAAATTTCTATAAGGTGGTACAGTAATCCCCAAAGAGTACATTAAACTACGTGCTCGTCCTGTTCCTTTTAAAAATAATAAATATTTACACATTAATATTACAATTAAATAATGTTAGTGAGCTTCAAATATTTACGGACACATGGAAACGTAATAGGACATGAGAAAGTGTTGCTAGTTAGAATAAAAAAAAGATGGCTGATCCCTGGGGCCCAATTAAATATCGCTTTTTTATAGATACAACAAAATTTGCAACTGTATTGTCTGACTGCGTTGTAATAGAATTAAATATGCACACATATGCAATAGCAGAACTATTTTACTTACTCTGCACTTGGACTGCGCTGCATAGGTGCAAATAGTAGGTAGTGATATTTAATTTAAGCGCTGGAGTTTATTTTTCTTAAATTTTCTCATGTTCACATCTTCACAGTCTTCCCTCCCCACACCCCAATGATTATGCCTATACTGCAATGGTTCATTACTATGTGTAAGCTCAGATGTCCTAATTTTTCTAAGGTCTATGGAGATATGATATCATCCTTTAACTGCAGAAACTGAATTGTGTTATTTCTTGATTTCTAAATATTGCAGCTTGCTCCTGTTATTTGAGGTGTTAGACATCCAGTCTCCAAGCATCCCTTGCCAATTGCAAACAATAAGTAAACAAGCTACGTACATGGAAATATGTAATTTTCTGGAATACATCTTATGATTTGGGTTTAAAAAAATGTTTGTGTTCATAGTACACAAATAATTACCAGCAACTATAACAATTATACGTATGCTAAATTACGTTAAAAATAGTATGTCTCCATAATACTATGTAGATTCCCATTTTTAACAGTGTGTTGGAAACTGTAAATGTTAGAGGACAATACATATTTTTTCGTTCTATAGGTTTTGGTTCATAGAAGGCTGGTTTTAGCCAGGGTTTCCTGTATTATTTATTTTAACTCTGCTTTTATAACGTGAAAAGGAAAAAGCCAAACAAAAGCACTTGTCTTTCGCTAAAACAAATCCAACAAAATAAATCTATTTAACTTTCTGCAAATGTGACTGTTGGCTGTTCCTTACGTGTATATTTTCATTTCGTAATACTTTATGTTATGGCAGATGGAACATTCCGCAAATTCGTCAATTTACTGGTGCATCCATTAGTGGTTGACACACCGGCCATTATCGAACATGAGGTTGGTTGACTGTATTTTGAAAATTTTCTGTTACAAACGAAATTTGGTGAATATGTTTATATTATTTAACACTATACCGCAACAGAAATCCAATTTGGACACTTTGGTAGCATATGTAATGGTAGGCTAATTATAGTTTATAATCGAAATTATAAATTAAAAAAAACATTTATTTTTGAAGCAAATTCTAATTTTAAAATACAGACAGTTTGGTAAGTTTACTTTATTTTACCTCGCATTTCACAGTTATACAAGTTATTTCAAATTTTTTTTTGCATGATTGTGTTTGAAAATTCCCTATTGATGTTCCGATGCACAGCTACTGGTTTGACCGACATTTCAGGGTGGTTGAACCGGTGGATACATACATCAATTGAACCAGTTGAGAGCAAAGCAGCAATTCTCAAACATCCGGTGTACAGCAGTGGATGCACTGGTGAATTTTTGAAAATGTGGATATGAGTTTCACGAAGCAGTACATCAACATTAAGACAATCTAAATTAACAACACTGATTCTTCCTGAAGACTATCAATTTTATTTAGTTTGCGGGTGTTTTCCATGTCTGTTACACATGAACAGCTACTTCATGGATGGTTTTGTGAAAAATTTTGTGTGCTGTCATTGAACAATGTGTTTCCTGAAAATTTTGATTTCAAGTATTTCATAATCCATCATTTTTTAGAGGTCTGTACGAATAATTTGTGCAGATTATCAACAATTTTCGATTGTCTACTGCAAAACTGATAGCTTCAGCTATAGACTACGTTATCAGTAAATTTAACATAGATTTAACAGTCTCTAATATAAACCCAGTTTTAATAGATCATAGTTCACTATTAGTTAAAATTATACTTAAAGAAAATAAACTTAAAGGAAAACAATATTTACAAAAGAAAATTTTAGCCATTAAATGTTTACTTTAATAAGAAACTAGCTGTTGAAAGCTGGATTGAATTGGAGGAAAGAAAAATTGTAAATGAAAACTACAATAAATTCTGAACTCCCTTTCTACTATCCTATGAAGAATCCTGGAGTGTTACGTAAAATATAAATTAATTTATCTGCAGTAGTGAGTGAAGCGACCAACCTGCGCTTGGGGTGTACTTTTTCGATAAGTCAGTTGTGTTTCTATGGTTTTGCTTAGAGTCCCTGTAAATAGGCGTATTTTAGCGGTTGAATTGGTACCGGTACCTACCTGTGAACTGAGCATTTTAGCGCTCCTGTTTACAAGAGTGTTTGCAAACATGCTGCAACAAGGCTGAGGGTGTTTGCACGTTTCTGGCAACCGAGGCAGGAGGACGGTTACAGAGTTTGTTCACAGGATTAACACGGCGCGGGATAGGCCAGGGTCGGTTCAGGGGAACCAAAGGATGTGCCCGACGTGAGGTTACCTGAGATTGACGTCTGGTGTGGGTCGACGGCCTGTTGGCCGTGCAACCTGGCCCTCCAGCCGCTTGTCTGTGTTGGAAGTCCTCGTGTTGGTTTGCGTGCTAGCCTACCTGGCACACGTTGCTCCCGACGACTATGTTTGCTGTGGCTCCTTAGGGTGCGGAGGGGAAGAAAGTCATTGTTGCGTTTGAGGAAAACGCTGACGTGAATTGAAACCAGCGTGGTGGTTTATTAGCTTGAAACACCCTCGAGCAGTGCCACCATTGACCATACGTAAAATATTCGCTCGGAGCGAATCAGTAAAGCTGTGAACTGTGGCGTCGGCCAACAATGGACTTAAGTGAAAAGTTGTGAGGGAGGCTCAAATAGCACTGCCCTGACGCGCGTCGATCCCTGAGGCCATGAAGAGACACAAAAAGGTTCCGGTAGACTAAATTAACTATTGAAAACTAAAAGATTACGTCACTAAAGGCGAGGGACCTCAGGGAGACGTGACGGCACTCCGCGCGCACAACCTACTTGCTCACTGACGGGGCGAAGACTAACTCAATATGGCGTCAGGCGGGGACCCGGAAGCCCGCGTTCCCGCCAGACGTGGATTTGCTCTTACATTCTAAGTTAAACATAAATGCAAAACCAAAAGTCATGAAAAAGTAAAGAAATACTTTTAAGAATGTTTCTGCCCATTACATATAAATATAACTGCCAGTCTTTTGTAGGGCAATCTCTGAAAGCATTGTTAGAATAAAGTACGTATTAAATTCAAAAATGAAATACATAATAAGATTCTGCTTGAATTAAGAGAAGACATGCATCAAACTTGCTCTTAAGGAGCATATAAATGTTAAGAAAAAAAAATTAAATTAAAACACTCTTGGCAGGCTTTCCTAAGTGTCCTTGCCGCCGTGATGACTTTAGCAACTGAAATAATATCCAAAATGTTCAAAGCATTTTTCAAAAAGAGTACTGTAAGCAATCATGCAAATCTACAGTGTATTCTGGTATGCTTTCTGATTAACTAACGTCACTATTTACACAATGCCTGTTGCAGCTTAGCACCTGAAGTGTGTCGTGGCGCGTAGCGCCCCGACGTCATAAACATGTTCACATGGTCTGGGACAGTTTTAGATTTTGTTGAAAATACTAGCAAATATGCTGCGGGCCCTGCAAACGAATTTGACTAGCCCAAAACTGCTAGTTGTAGACCGTAATGTACCTTCATAGGGGTGGGACGTTGGTGTTGACGTCTCCACTGATGAAGCACAGTGCCTTATGTCCTGCTGTAGCGGGGCGAGGGAGGAGAGAGCGCGTGGCCGGGACACGACCGCGGCAGCCCAAAAAGGACGGCAGAACGGGCGTCGACAGCACACGTCATCCGTCCCCCACTCAGGCATCCGTTCGGCCGCTAGTGGTACGCAAGGTGTTGCGGGCCCGCAGCTGGAAGCGGCTCCCGGGAATGCCTCTGCTCTGGGGCGGCATCGTTGCCTCGTTGCCGTCTGCTTCTCAGATTCTCCGTAGGCGTCGCTTGAGGAGTACCCGCCAAGGCCACGTGCTGGAATAGCACCTGTTGCAGCCCGACGGTGTGCGTACTGGTGACCCGTGCGGTGTGAATGACGGGCAGGCGCCTCACCGCCTAAGACAGCAGGGGAACTGGATGTTCCTTCCTCTTGAGCGTCCCTGTAGAGTGGTTCGGCCCGCTTCCTGCACCTGTTGGGCAGAGAAGGGACGGTAGGTTGTGTAGATCTCACCTCAGAACATCCTGTGCCGGGAGCCTGCACAGTACGGTGTCGTCGCTGAGTGCGACGTGGTGGCGTTGCAGGGGTCTCTGGGCCACTGGACTCTTTGTCAGCCTCGCTGTTAGCTGGGCTGTGGGATGTAGGCTGCTTTGCAATGTGTGCATCGACCTCATCGTCCATGGTGTCAGTAGGCAGGGCGGGAGTGTCACCTGCGGCTCTGCTGCCTTTCCCCTCTGTCGCACTGTCAGAAGACCGGTTGCTCTCCTCTGTAGTCAGCCCTTCTGGGGCTGCAGAGCCCTCGGTGTCGGCTGCTTGGTTGCTGTCTGAATGGGGGTCCACCTCGGTCATTGGACTCCTGTCACCAACTCTCGCTACTGGTCCGTTTGCCTCGCTCGGTAGCTCCGCTGGGGCCGACGAGGGTGACTCGGCGGGCAAGGAAGTCGACAAGTGAGGGAAGTGTGTCCCCGCCGGTTCCTTTATAGTAACCTGTATGTCAGGCGAAACTGGTTGTGCTGGGAGTGGTGTTTCCGTTTCAGGTTCAGTGTTTACGTCAGTGGGGTTGCCCACCGGTGCGTCACTCGGTGGTGTTTCCCCGCATGGGTTGTCTTCTTGCTGCTGTTCGGCTTGCTGCACCCTCGCCAGGCGTAGGTCATCCCGATGAACTTTACGGGTTTAACGTCCCACCCTGATGATGTAGCACGTGTTGCCAGCAGTTCTCAGTACTAGGTGAGGTCCAGTCCACTTCTGTGCCAGTCCTGCACAGAAAGCTCTTTTACTCGCAAATTGTGGGTGTGCACGCGCGTATACCCGCTGGCCGGGTTGAAGGGGTGGTGGCGGTCTTTCTGTGTTCGGGCACCATTGCGCTGCGTACCTCTGCTGCCGTTGTTGCACCTGGTCCCGACGCTGTCGTTGACGTTGACGGTGCTCACCACTTCCCTCTCCCTCGGTTGTGTCAGCACGTGGGAAACATGCCAGTTCACCTGGTAGCCATAAGTTGTGTCCTTGGAGCAGTTCTGCAGGAGAGTATCCGGTGGCTGCATTGACTCGGAAGCGTAGGGTGTAGAGTATAGCGGGAAGGTGTTCTGCCTAACTCGCATGGTGTCCACGCGTCCAGAATCGTAGTTGTACCTTAATCTCCTGGTTCCTGCGCTCTGTCTGTTTCGCTCGTGGGTGGTATGCGGCTGTCGTTTGGTGTTGCATGTTCCACCTAGAGCAACACTCGCGCCACTGTTTGCCTGTGAACTGAGTTCCGTTATCGGTCAGCAGGACCCGCGGGTATCCCCATCTGGTGAAAAACTCGTTTTCTAGAGCACGTGCGATGATGGGTGCCCGTCCACTGGAAATGGCGAAGCCTTTGACCCACCTGGTGTACAGGTCTGTTATGACGAGTAAGAAGCGTTTGCCTCCCTTGGCATGAGGGTACGGACCCATCAGATCCAATGCGACAGTATCCATGGAGAAGCTGGGTGTCCTTGGCTGCTGTTGTTGTAGGCCATCTGCACATCGGCTCTTAATGTGGTTGCATGGCTGGCACTTACATATGAAGTTCCGAGTCTGTAGTGCCACTCCTGGCCAGTGGAAGTGACATCTGATGTTGGTTAGCGTTTGTGTTCCGCCTGGGTGCCCCGCCCAAGGGCTCTCGTGGGCGAACCGCAGGACTGTGGTCCGCTCTGCTTCTGGCACGAACACCTTCCAGGCTGGGTTGTCTGCCGGACATTCTATCTGTAGAACATCGTCGACGACACGCCAATGCGAAACCTCGCCCTTACTAAATGTGTCAACTTGTTGCTGTGACACAGGGCATTGTTGCTGTGCAGCTTCGACACGGTCCTTCAGTGCTGCAATTGTGAGGTTGTCTTGTACAGTTATTCGGCTACGCTCCGGATTTCCCGTTTCAGTGTTATACATTGTTGGCGGCATTATCTCGTCCTATTCCTCTTCGTCATGGGCGAACACATCCTGCGGAGATCGTAATAGTCAGTCTGCTAACTCATTTTCGACTCCAGGTACATGATGTACTTCAAAATCGAATGACTGGAGGAACAGTGCCCAACGAGTTAACTTGCTCTGTGCCTCACGCATGGAGTGGAGCCATACCAAACAACGGTTGTCTGTCTGTAGCGTAAATCTCTGGTACTCCAGGAATTGGCGGTACCGGTACCGCTTTACTGACCAGACGACGGCAAGACACTCCCGTTCGTTCACGTCATAACGATGATCCACAGCGCCGAACTTCGCGTTGCTGAAGTCTATAATACTTCTTTCATTGTTGACGCCGTACTGGTACAATACCGCTCCTAGGCCTTGTTCACTAGCGTCGGTTTGCAGATATAGGTGTCTGCTCGGGTCAAATCGTGCCAGTTTGGAGAATCTGGCTTTGATTTGTTCGAAGCACTGCTGGTGCTCTAGCTCCCATTTGAACGGTTTCGCTGGTGACAATAAATTCGTGAGAGGTGCTGTGACAATAGCAAAGTCCTGAATGAAATCTCGGAGCCAGTTTACAAGTTCAAAAAATTTACGTAATTGTTTGCAAGTTCGTGGAGCTGCTTGACTATTGATCAAATCAATTTGTTCCGGTGTTGGCCTGCTGCCTTCCTCGTCTACTAGATATCCTAAGAATTTGATGCAATCTTTGCCGATAAGGAACTTTTGATTTGCGCAGGTCAGTCCGTTAGTAGCTAAGCGTTCAAGCACGAGGGAAAGATGGCGTATGTGGTCCTCCCACATTTCTGACCAGACGACAACATCGTCGAGGTAGGTCAGCGCGAACTCTCCGATGTAGCCGTCAAGGACGTTTACCATGAGTGCTTGAAAGGTAGCGGGTGCGCATTTTAACCCAAAAGGCATAGTACAGAATTGAAATCGCCTGCAATCGCCTGCCGTCTGGTGTAGTAAACGCGGTTTCGGATCTATCTTCTGGAGCGACCGTTACCTGCCAGTATCCACTACGAAGATCAAGTGACGACAGTATTTTGGCACGCCCGAGAGCTCCTAGCGCTCCTTTGACTTGAATGTAAGGTGGCGGTGCGCTCTGTGTGACCCGTCCCGTCCTTTTTAGGGGCTAATGTAATTGCTGAATTATAAGGGCTATGGGTTGGCTCGATGACTCCCTCCGCTAGCATCTCCTGCACTTGTTCTTTGATGATGCGGCACTGATGCGGTTGGTAGCCATGAGGTGGTGTGAAAATTGGTTCTTCCTGTGTAAGTGGAATGTGGTGCTGAGTGACATCTGTTCTACGGAGAGGGTCTGTGGTAGCGAAAACATCCCTACATTCGTCCAACATTCACTGCATTGCTTCTCTGTACTGCTCTGGTACTCCGTGATCGAGCTCATCCAACAGCACGCGTGTGGTCGTGTGTGTGTCGGCTTGGGATCCAGATTGTACACGGTACGTCGTTCGTTTTTGCTGAAATGTATTCGACGGGCTGCCGGTTCGACAACAGTATTCTGTTCCGTCAACCATGGTATACCTAATATTACGTCTTCACGTAGATCTAAAGTGACATAGGCTGCTGTGGTTGTGGTGATGTCGCGTTTGGTGACTGCGATCTCTGTTTCACCTAGCGTCTCGCTAGTCTGTTGATTTGTAGCCAGTTTTTGAGTGTACGGACAGCTGTCTTTAAATTACGTGGGTCAATAAATCCTGGACGTACAAAATTGTGCGATGCGGCTGTGTCAATCAGCGCTCGGCATTTGTGTCCATTCAGAACGACTAGTATGTGTAGCATGCCGTGGTTGAAATTCTGTACTTGATTAAGTAGAATTTGTTGCGGTGTCAGACGTCTGAATCTGCGTGTTTTGTTTACATGTTGATGTGGTTTCAGTGGTTGGTAACACTGTCGGTTGACTAATATTTTGTTTATATGTGCTTTGTTCCGCAGTTGGCAGTTCTGAATGTTGGTATGTGGTTTGTTTGTGATGACATATGCCCTGGAGTGTTCCACAGTTGGTAGCATTGTGTGACACAGCATTGTTGACAGACACATTGTATAGACATACATGACACTGACAATTTGCACTCTGATTATTTACATTATTTACATCAACTGCATGCACATGATTACACTTGTTACTATGTTTAGTATTGTTGGCATTTTTTATATTCTGTATAGTTGACCAAATTACTTCTGAATTTATGTCAAGTCCTGTACTGTTTGTTTTTCCGGGGGTTAAAAGCAGCGTCCGGCCCCTTTACCCTACTTTGCCGTTTCCCGACTGGTTCAGCATAGGTTTGCCTGCTGCCTTATTCGGGCACTCATAATGCCAATGAAAAACATTCCCCTCGCATTAATGACATGGGTATTTGGGTGGTTTTGAATAATCTGGTTTGATCCACTCTCCCTTAATATTATTATGGGGCTGAAATCTGTGGTTACTGCTCTGCTCTGCATTGATTGGTTTACTTTGCTTCTGGTTTTGCTGTTCTGTGCCAGATTTGCGTGGTTCTGTAACACGCGAGAAGGTACGTTCGCGGTCACGCCGCCATGTTTCCTCGACTACATTTTGCTCTAGAACAACTACTGAACATAAGAAATCATCCTCGGACACATGAATAAGGGAAGCTAAGGCAAGTCTGAGGGCCGGTTTCACCAACATCCCCTAAACAAGCCCTCAGCTAAGGGACACTTAAGCTTAAGGGTCCCTTAATTCTGATACTTACGAAAATGGCGTTTCACCATTAAAATGTGTGTTTTTTTAGGTGACACTTAGCTGAGGGACACTTATCCTAGACAGCAGTATTTATTCTCAAGTTGGCACTTTGAATTTGTTGTCAC